>JAODAL010023009.1:0-63561 GCA_025379985.1 Phyllomedusa bahiana
GGGGCTTACTAAAAAATCTGGTGAATATTAACATATCTTTAAAAAATAATTTCCTCCCATGTATCACCGGGAGGACAACATAAGCCCTACTATGGCTGAAACTTGTTTCCGCTCCCAGTGACGCCACCCTAAAAAACCGGGACCAACCAAGAAATTGGGGTGGGCCATAAATATTATGGCTTTCCCCACCATTTTTTTTCACCAACTCCAAGGGACCCCAACCACCACTGCGAGCATTTCATGACACCTCATCACCCAACACCCCAAAATGCTTCTCCACTCCTCTTGAATCCCCAATTCCCATAATCAATACCAACACTTTCGGGTGCACCCCCATAGTTTCACCAAAAATTCCCTTCACCAAAACTCTAAATCAAACGCTGCAAAAAACCCTCCATCCCTATTCCCCCCTCCACTGATCTAGCCCTGTCCAAATACTTTAGGAACAATTTTGACCAGACGTGATCATCGGGGTAAGGGGACCATGGTGCAGCAGCTCAAGCCAAATTCCCTCATCAGCTCTATAAAGAGGAGGGCACCTAGATCATTGCCCAATAAAACTAGTAAGTTGAGCCCGATCCAAAGCATGAAAAGTGGTGAACCCCCGGCAACACCTTCCTCCATACCATATCATCAGCTCAACCAATGGATCACAGCCAAACCTTTTTACAGCTGATACGACTGGGTTTCCCCACCTACCAATCCTCCAAACCCATCTCAGAGAAAAAGCCCCATCCCCCCCCCGTACCCCCCCATTCTAAGGAAAGGAGCAAAATTGGCAGCTCCAAACCCAAACAATGGTGAAAAAACACTGTAAATTTATACACGATATAAAGGGCCCATTTCCCTGACACGGGATAGCCCAACCACCCAAATTTTTTTAAATTTTTAAAAACTTAATTTAAAAGGGGGGCCCCAAATGAAACTTTAAACTGAGTTGATTATCTTTTCCCAAAACCTGCCCCAATAGCTCCAACAAAATTTAAAAAAAAAAGGGCGGTTTGGGCCACCCCCGAACCCTATGCCTCCTGAAACCCTCAGGGGCCGACCTTTAATAATACCCTTTGGGAAAGCCCCAAACCCTGACATTTTTAAAACCGTGCCAAACCAAAAATTTCTCCCAGACCAACCTTTATTTTTCCGTATCCCCAAAAAAAAAGCAACACTCCCCCTTTTCCCCATCCAAAAAAAATCCTCTAAACCTGCCAACCAGGTCTCCAAGTCTACTAACCAACTCAAGGCAGATCGGGCCCCCCTGAAACAATGCCCAATCGCCTTCCTAATTTGAAAGCCACGTCCCACTGGGGACTGCGGCAATCCCTCTAATCTCACAGCAAAAACATTCCCACTGCAAATGAGAATAAGTCAGCAATAAAATTAACCCAAGTACATCTCAGCTTCCACCCATGCATTAAGGTCCCAAAAATCTCAAAACCTGCCTGAGAAGGCAAACCACTGGGGGGGAAGACGTCGACAAAATTTTAATCACTTGTACGACCACCAAGTTTAAATAAAAAACCTAACCTCCTTGTCTGGAATCCATTTTTTCCCCCTAAAAAGTTCCTACAAACTAAATTTTTTAACCCAAAAACCCCCTTCCAAACCCCCTCAAAAGGGAGGCCAGTGGGCCCACACAACAAAACACCTTGAAAATTTTGGGGGGGGGCCCGGCCAAATTTTTAACCCTTCTTGAAATTCATAGGATGTGAAAACCCAGGAGAAAAGGCTACAAAAAAACCCCAAAACCCCAAAAACCCTGATTCCCCGGGAGTTTAAAAAATTTTAAAAGGGCCCCAAGAGGTGACTGCAAGTCCCACAAAATTTAATTTTTTTTTCAAAAACCAAAAACTTGCGCAAGGATTGCCCAGAACAGCATGGGGCCCGCAGGGGAACCGGCCCTTCCCTTTAAATGTTTTCAATAAAAACTAAAAACCTAAGGCAAAAAGTTGGACCCTCATCCTTTTCCAAAGGCCAAAAGGGAAACCCCAAGGGTGTTCACAACCCACAAAATGGTTCATAAAAGCAATTTAAAAACCAAAGGGAGTTGACTTAGCCCAAAGCCAAAAAAGTTTCCCCAAATAATGTAAAAAAATCTCCAAAAAAGTGCCTAACCACACAAATCCAAAAAGGAAATTAAAGCCCCAAAATAAGCACAAGAGATTGGGAAAATCCCATGGGGCCCCGGGGAACGATCTTTCAAAGAAAAACCTTCCCACCAGCATCCCCAGCAACGCACATATCTGATGCACCGGTAGCAAGGAAAAGCCCAAATCCCAAATGTTGTTTTTTTTCTATAAGTGTCCCCCCTCTGTGACAATGGGACCCAAACCCACTGTCACAAAATATTTTTTACACCATGGGGGAAAATTCAGGGTCTATACATCATTCATGGAAGGGGGACCACGGGGAAAAGAAAAAATTTAAAAAAGAGTTTTAAATGTATTTGGGTCCGTATTCGGACCACTCCTAAAGACCAAAACTAAAAGGTCCCGGGAAAAAGGGAGCAAAAAAAAGGGGCTCCCATCCCCCCCAGTGGGCCAAACCCACTTAGTAAACATTCCACCACCACGGTTTTGGGGAAAAGGAAATCCGGGCTTAAATTTCAAATTGGGAAAACAAGACCCCATAGAGGGGCCGGAAAAAATTAAATTTTTCACCCAAACCATCCCGCAAAAACCTCAACCCCTTCTGATCCGTTAATCAAATTTTTATACTTTCACCCCAAATCATGCAGTTTACCAAGCACAGCATTGGCTACTGATAGGGGGTCCCCCTTTCTTTTCCCCTTTTTAAAAAACCCAAATTTATGAGAGGAGCCGTTGCAGATGGGGAACCAAAGTTAATTTTGGAAAAAATCCCAAATCTGCATTGGGTTTTCGTTAAATTGGGAAAAAACAACCCGGATTCTAAAACCCCAACAGCACCCCAAGGATTGCAGAAAACCCAAAATTTGGGCCCGGGACAATGTGCCCCCCTCCCGAAGGGAGTGGGGTCATAAACCCATGGGCCCAAAAGGCCGATATCCTTTAGTCCCACCAAAAATTTTTTGGGGCACCACCTTTTGCTGGGCAGAGTTGATCATCATAATGGAGTAGGCTGGGCCCCCAACCCCATGATACACCCAAAAACCCTCCCCTATAGCAGAACAACGCCGAACTACTCGGGTGGGCTAATTGATTATGTCAGGAAGAGGGAAATAGGGTTTAGGCCGTGGGCACACGGCTTATTCCCGAGGATTTGGGGGCGCCGTATTGTAGCGCCCCAAAACCGCCTGAATTTAAAGGGGGGGGCGGGGGGGGGGCCGGAGCGAGGGAGGCACCCCCTCCCGGCCCCCTAGAAAATGCATTGTTTTTTCGGGGGTCCGCCCCCGTTTAAAAAAGTGCATGTCACTTTCTCCCCCCCGCGGCAGAAATTTTCCGGGCGGGGGGGAGCGACGGATTCCCCCCTGGTTTTCAATGGGAAACCGTGGAATTTCCCTAAATTAAATTTCCTGGGGATTTGGGCCGAAAGAAGCGCAAAAACCCCGGGGCGCAGTAAGGGGGGCCAATCCGCGGCAGAAAAGGTTTTAACGGGGCTTAAAAGTTGTTTTTAAACTTAAAGTTTTTTTTGTTTTGAAAAAGAGCCGATCTTTAGGGTTTTAAACATTTTCATGTTTAGCTTTATTTTTTTTTTTTATGGGATGGGTTTTTTAATATCTACAAAAAAAGTGGGGTTTTTTTTAAACAAATTTTTCACTTTTTTCCCCAGCATGAGTGCTGGGAGTATTTCTTTTTTGGAAAATTTCCTTATTCTAGGTTTCCAAACCCGCAATTCGGGGGCGCTTTCACGTGTTCCCCTTTTTTGTAAATGTGAGTGCACGCCTGTACCCTATGGGTTGGGGGGGTTTTCTTTTATTTTCTTGATTGTGTTTTTTTGTTTTTGTTTTTTTTTAAGAAAAATGGGGAAAGGGGCTTGGGCCAAAAGGGGAAAATTTTTGGGGGTTTTTTGGGGTGTGGACTGGGTTGGGGGGTTGGGGTGGGATAAAAGGGATGGGAGGGAATAGATGGAAACCCTTAGCCTGTGTCTATCTAAATTTTAAAATTTGTGAAAGTTGAGATAGACGACTGTGGATGAGTAGAGAAGACAGATAAGTGACCATGTTTTGCAGACTGCTTATTGGAAATATGCTAAAATTTATGTCCCAAACTTAAAAATTCAGGTAATTTTTTTCTGACAGTAGCTGTAGGGTGGGGTCCCAAGTTTAACCCCCTTATTATATAGTTACTAGTTACTTTTTTAGTAGGGTTTTGAAAGAAACAGTGTCCATCAAGTTCAACCAAGGGGGGGAAAAAATGTGGGTGAGGGGATAGAGAAAAAGACTTTTGCCCAGCCTACCAGGTTAATTCCCTTTAAAATCCACAAGGCAAGAACCAATCGCCCAAAGGGAAACCCCGTATCTCTGACCCCAAGCCTCCCCAGCCAGATCAAAATTTTACATGGCAAACCATTACATTCTTTTTTCCAGGTGGGAAAACTGGCCTTTTTTGAACTTCTAAAATTCCCTTTTGGACCAGCCCCTCAGGCAGGCTTTTCCCCAAAATTTCCATTTCTTACAGTAAAAAAAACGCTTTCCCCCTCTGGAGATGAATCCTTTTTTCTCTAGTCGAGGTTGGGGTCCCCTTGTTTTTTGGGGGTTCACTTGAAATAATTTTTCCAAATTTTTTTGTAGGGCCTTTTATAATTTAAATAAATAATAAAATGTCCCCCCCCGAACCGTCTTTTCTAAAGAAAATAATTAAATTTCTACTAACCCCCCCATAACAAGGCCCATTCCCTTATAATTTTTGGTTTGCTGCTTTGTATTCTCTTGCCCCTTTACATCTCTTCAAAAAAAAGGGCCCAGAACGAACGCTATTCTAAAAATGTTTAAAAAGAAGGACGATTCAATGGTTAAAGTGGGGGTAAAAGATTATTTAGGACTGAGAAAAAGTGGGATGGTATAATAAAAATTTTTATTTCATAGTGCCAACATATTCCCTGCTTTACAAGTAGAGGGCCCCTTGTAGGGTTTAGTCCCAATGACAGGTTTAAAACCGCAGGACCACAGTAAAATTTTCGTACAAAACAACGGGGCATTTTTTTTGTCTTGCCATCGTTTTCCAACAAACAATCACAAGGCATTATGGGGAAAAGGGGCTGGAAGTTCACTGCGCCCTCTTAGGTTAAACAAATTCCCAAATTTTCTTCTGATTTACTGAATCTTTGAGGGAAACAAAAAGGGTAATTGTAAACCAAATTTGCTAATCAAGTGCCCGTTTCTTCGGGTTTTTGCCCCCTTGGTGTAAAGCAGAGCGATATGGGGATGGGTGGGGGGGGAATGATGGGAAGAAGGGGGAAAAACTCCCTTATGGAGAGCCCATTTAAGGGTGTAGTGTTTTTTTATTGCCTTTTAGCCCCTACTACATCTGCTATCCAAGCATTATGGGAAAAAGGGGCTGGGAATTCATGGGCCCCCTAAGGTTAAAAACAAATCCTCAAAATTTCTTCTGATTCACTGAATCCTTGAGAACAAAAAGGGAAAATTGCAAGCCATATTGCTCATTACAACCCGTTTTGGGGTTTTTCCCCTCATCGTGTAACAAGCGATATTGGCTTGGGCGGGGGGGCAATGAGTGGTTTAGGGGGAAAGGGGGAAAACTCTCCTTTGGAGGCACCCCTTTTGGTGTTGTTTTTGATTTCCTTTTTGCCCACACTAAGCTCTGCATATCCCAAGGGATTATGGAAAGGAGCTGGGAAGTTCACTGCACCCCCTATGGTTATAACAAATCCCAATTTTTTTCTGAAACACTGAATCTTTGGAAAACAAAAAGGAATAATTGTCAACCAATATTGCTAATCTAAAATACGCCGTTTGGGGGTTTTTTGCCCCTCTTTGGGTTTTGTAGGCGGGAAGCGTATTTTGGGCTTAAATGGGTGGGAGGCAATGAGTGGCGGGAGAAAAGGGGGAAAACTTTCTCCTTATGGAGAGACCATTTAAAGGGTGTGTGTGTTTTGTTTTCCCTTTAAAAGCCCCTACTAAGTTTCTCCCTATCAAAAGGGTTTTTAATGGGAAAAAGGAGCTGGGAATTTCCCACTGCGCCCTCTATGGGTTTTATAACAACCCCAAAATTTTAAATTCCCTGTTTCAGGAATCTTTGAAAAAGAAAAAAGGAATAATTGTCACCCAAATTTATTGCCCCATCTAATCCCTTTTTGGGTTTTTTTCCCCCTAAAACCGGTGTAAAGCAGAAGCGATATTGGCTTGATGGGTTGGGGGCAATGAGGGGGCTGAGGAAGGGGAAAAAATCTCCCCTTAATGGAGAGCCCATTTTAAGGTTTTGTGTGTTTTTAAATTGCCTTTTAGCCCACTACTAAGCATTTGCTTTCACAAGGAAATTATAGGAAAGGAGCGGGGAATTTCACTGCGCCCTCAATAGGTTATAAAAAAATTTTCCTCTTTTTTCTTCTGATTCACTGAATCTTTGAGAAGAAAAAAGGGAAAAAAAATTGGCAACCAATTTTGGCTCTTTACATACGCCGTTTGGGGGTTTTTGCCCCTAAATCGGGTAGAGCAAGCGATATTGGCTTGACTGGGTGGGGGGAAATTAAATT
Organism: Phyllomedusa bahiana; assembly: GCA_025379985.1. NCBI lineage: Eukaryota > Metazoa > Chordata > Amphibia > Anura > Hylidae > Phyllomedusa > Phyllomedusa bahiana. The sequence goes on from JAODAL010023009.1 coordinate 6,631, forward strand.
GGGCTGAGGAAAAGGGGGGAAACATTCTCCTTCCCTTTTTTGGGGTACCCGACCCCTTTACTGGGGTCGGCCCCAAATTTAAAAAACTGAGCCCTTTTGTCTGACCCAAGTGAGAAAACCCCCCAAAGGACAAAACAAAATGGAAAAGCAAGAGAAGTCGGAAAGGCAAAGCCCGAAAAACAAAGAGGAAAGCGCAGTAAAAAAACGAGGGGACGAGAGAATAACAAGGGCCAAAGCAAGAGAAAAGAGCCCCAGGGAAGAAAATTTAAGAACACAGGGGGGGAACTATGGGGAAAAAAAACCGAAATAGAGGAAAAGAAAAAAAACGGAAGCTGAGATAAAAAAAGGGGAAGAGGAGGAAGAAAAAACCCGAAGTAAAAGGGAAAAGAAGGAACTGTCAATCACCAAAAAAAAAAAAGTAAAACCCCAAAATTGCGGAAAAGGAACCGGGGCCCGGGGGCTTTTGGGCCGGGAAATTTCAATAAGGCATACCAAGTCTGCAGACAGAGTTCACACTAAGAGAAATAGTCATGGCCGAAGCCGCAGGTATGGTCGCAACGGCCTTGGCCGACGAACAGAGCCAGGTGCAGGGGGTCTGCCCGGAGCAATCGTGACACAGACCCTAAGGTTTTTAAAGTAAATCAATATTTAAAGCCAAAGGCAAATAATACAATTCCCACATTTTGGGTTTTTCAAATTCATTTCATAGCAAATCCCGAAAATCACAGAAATTTTCACTGCACGGGGAAAAGCTTAGTTAATAGCTGAACATTCTGCTGCATGACACACGCCTCATACTCATGAAAAGGAATCACTTTAATAAATGACATATGGTTTACGAAAACAACAAAGGAAAAATTATGGAATCACCCTGTAATTTGCATTTCAAAAAACAAATTTCTGGCACAAGTCCCCCAAAAAGCTAAATTTTTGTAATTTTTAAAATACTTTTTTCAGTCCCTTTTCCAAAACTATGGGGTTTGGAAAAAATTTTAAGAAAACATGGTCTGAAACATCGTCAGTTCTATCAAAAGGGAAGAAATGTAAATTTCTTTTCCCCAAAATTAAAATTTAACAAGGAGAAACATTATTTTATTTTTTATTTTAAAAAAGGCCCTTGATTCCAGCGTTGCAATAATTCAAGGGGGAATTAAAAAACATAATTAAAGTCCCAAAAAATAAAACATATGACAATATGTTCAAAAAAACTGGGGACAGAGGGAAGAGAAACCCCCGTTTCTAAGGCTTAAAACTAAGGAGGAGGGAAAAAGACAAAGGTTTTGGGGCAGACATGCTTGTGGGGCAGTTTATGGTGGTGGGGGAATTGTTGGTTTTAAGCAATTTTCCCCCATCCTTGTAGGGTTTTAAAACCTTCGCGGGGGGAGGATTCTCTCTCCCTCTGTGCCCGTTGAATTGTCAACATACTGCCAGCATTGAACTTGTTTGACTTATGTTATGTTTGTAACCCTCTTGAATGTACAGCGCCCTGGAATCAATGGCGCTCTAAAAATAAATAATAATAATAATAATAATAATAATAATAATAATAATCTGAAGAGATGGGTTTTCAGGTTGCTTTTGAAGCTGGTGAAAGCTGGGGAGAGTCTGATGTGCTGGGACAGTGAGTTCCAGAGAATGGAGGAAGCACAAGAGAAGTCTTTGACATGGTTATGTGAAGAGCTGATAAGAGGAGAACAAAAAAGAAGGTTCTGTGAGGAGCAGAGATTGCGAGAGGGGAGGTATCTGGAGATTAGGGCAGAGATGTATGGAGGGAAGGGTTATGGAGAGCTTTGTAGGTCATGGTTAGTAACTTCAAATGAATTTGCTGAGCAATGGGTAGCCAGTGAAGGGATTGACAGAGAGAAGAGGCAGAGGAGATGCGAGGAGAGAGGAGGATGAGACGAGCAGAAGAGTTGAGGATGGTTTGAAGGGGAGCAAGAGTGCTAGATGGGAGGCCACAGAGAAGGGTGTTGCAGTAATCAAGGCGAGAGATGACAAGGGCATGGACAAGCATTTTTGTAGTGTCAAAGTTGAGGAATGAGCGGTTGCACGAGGTATTGTACAGGTGGAGGTTGGCAGGCAGAGGTAAGGGTTTGGATGTGTGGTTTGAAAGACAGAGTCAAAGGTTATCCCAAGGCAGTGGACTTGAGGGACTGGTGAAAGTGTAGAGCTGTTGACAGTGATAGAGAGATCACTGTAAAACAAGATGATGAAGCTGTGGGTAACATTTGGTGCAGGTATAAACAAAATGGGAAGGCTATAAAAGGAAAACATGCAGGTAGATCAAGAAAAACATCAAAGCCTCAAGATAGAGCTCAATGCAATGTTCATGGAAAATAGAGAATCCACAACAACACAAATGGGTGAACACATGAGTCAATGTTTCTTATAGAACTAATAATTATTACTAACACCTAAACAGAAGAAAAAAAAGATCACAGGGAGCTAGACAAAAACAATCATGGAATGTGCAGGATTGGATGATCAATCACCATCTGCATCGGCCAAGGAGATCATGTTAGAATTTGCATCTGGTGCCAAACTGATAGTTACTATGAAACATGTAAAGATGACAAATGAAAAAAACAATCATAGCATCATTCATTTTTTTAAATGGGGCTACATGTCAAGTAAAAGAGCAGGGTAGATTGCAGTCATTAACACAGCAGTCAGTGGACAGGTGGACTGGGACATTTTTGAATGCCTTTCTTATTCCATCAATAGAGTTTTCTTCAGTAGAGGTATATCAACTTAATGAGATGACCAGCAAGCAGTCCAGTATCTGACAACACATTCATGGTAGAAGTTAAAATAAATGGTCTGTGAAAAGGCTTGATCCCGCAAAGCTGATTTGAGATGTCCTCTCAAGAAAGCAGAAAAGATCTTGAAGTCAAACACTGTAGTCTGGACTGTCCTGTTGTATTACCTAATTTTATTTGGCTGAAGCTAATATACTAGTAGCCTGACATTTATCTCAACAATATTTTGGAATAAAGTGAAGTTCATCTTTTTCTCAATGGCTGCAGTTTTCCTAGGTGCTATGGCTGCTGCACAACTCATCACCTCTCCACCACCATTCCTGACAGTAGGTACAGTTTAGGTGGTCAATAAGGCATCTAATTGTTGACTGCTGTCCCTTCACTCTCCTAGATACAAGGAAATATCTTTGGTTACTATGAATATACTAGTGCTGTCTAATGTGCCATCTGGAATTATAAGCTATTTATGGAAATAGAAAATTATGCTCTCTTTCTTTTCCTTTTTGCTTCTTTTGGAAAAATATCTCAAATGTTTCCAAGTAACGGAAGCAAAATATATTGATGAAAAAGATTTCCTAAAATTTGCTTCAGGTGTTTTCTTTCTCTGGCATGTCCTATGGAAACAGCTAATACTGTATATTAAAGGGGTGTCCTGGGAGTATATAAATATGGCTGATTACCAAAGCAGAATGCTTACATATATCCTGTATCTTTCTTCAATTACTGTAATTTTCATTATAGATGTCACCATACAAAACTAAGTGGCTTCAGTTACAAACTATTCAAAAAACTTAAAGGCGATTTCCACTTAAAACATAAAATTGCTCATATATCCATAATTCAATAGTAGCAGCTACATTGAGGTCATTATATTTAATTTACTTACATAGATATTAGCATCTTGTGTTTAGTTGTGCAAACATGACATTTGGAAGTACATACTGGTAGTGACCACTCAGCTATTTCCTTAGCCTATTATTGTAGTTTCTCTACACTTGGAGATCCATTTTAATATAAATTGTCACTGAGGGACAAGCATTCTTAAAGACATAGTCAACAGAAGGTATGCCACAAGTATTTAGACACTAATTGTACTGATAAAACAAATGTGCTTCTTAAATAGGCAATAGTAGCCCTCATTTTAATGTCAGAATTAAAATACCCATAATTTATAGTGATTTTTGAGTCTCCAACATGCAAGACGCCACCAGAATGCTCTCATCAGCAGTACCATCATTAATACTTAAAACACAGTGTCTATGACAGACTTTCAACTCTAATAAATTAACAACTACAACACCCTAACACTTACAGACAAAGGCCACTGATAGGAGATATACGGTGCTTCCAGAAAAAGCCCATGGTGGACCATAGCACTAGTAACTAAGCATTGTAAGCTGAACATCATTCAGTGGTGCCAGTTCAGCAGATCCTGTACTCTTTGCCTCACCCCCAGCCTCCAAAAGTCCCAAAATACTGTTCATTAGTTCAGACTGAATTTTTCACAGCATTGAGCTTAAAAGGGGCCTATCCCATAATCTACATAGCACAAGTGCGATGAGTGGGTTGCCAAGTCAGGTTTTAGGTTGTTCCCACATAGGATCAATAGCCCTGGGCAATTTCCCAAATTGCCTCCTCTGAAAACTGTCTTGACCGTCAGCCAGTGCACGCCAACTTAGCCGCAGCGGAGATGTGAAGTCCGATACTGAGCTGTATATATGATGTATATAACATTGGCTGGAATATTTGTACCTCCGTCATATGTGATATCTTAATCTTGTATCTGAAGAACAGAATTGTTTGTTACACCAGACGCTTCTATTTTCATATCCTGGATACAGAGAATCTTCTTCCCATAAGGTCATCATATGGAGACTGTGGAGCAACAATCATAAGTCTTCTGTGGCTGATCTAAACTGAGACGATTCATACACGAGATGATTAAGAGCCTCAGCTATGGAGATATGGAGCACTATGAGACAACAGTGGAAATATTTCATTCTGGCTGCTAGTGACTATTTTTAGAGCTGCATCGGAAAGTACAACTTTCTCTATTAATCTACTTTTGTTTCAGGTGGTGATTTATTGTTCTGTGGAAAATAAGTGTGGTCACAAAGATCAAAGATATGTCATGGTGGTTGCAGGTCAAGCGAAAGGTTACATTAAAGTAATTTAGGCTGGTAGCCTTTGGCTATAAAACGCTGGCCTCTACTGAACTCATACTTATGGTGCCAAGTATAATTTAAGAAGTTTGTGGAATGACTGTGGGATCTGAAATGTTGTTTTTTGTGATAAATGGGGTCACTTATTTAACACAGCAGTGTGTTTTTTGTATCAAAATCCTTAGTGGCAGAGGTTAAACATTTTATGAAAACTACCACTACAATCTGCAAACGGTGTCCACTGGGGTCTGTTGACTTCATCATCGGCATCAGCACTCAAACAGTGGTGAATACAAAGGTGATTATTACTTGGAAAAAGAGAATGCAGCACTCACACCTTTATTCCATAAAATCCAAACAGCAGCATATGGATGGGAGAGCGACACACATTGATCCCATGGCTGTTTGGCGTCACTGGACACTTTCTCAAGGTGAGTATTACGTGAGTTTTTGTTTGATTACACAGCTCTAGACTAATATTCAATAATAAAACTTAACCTTTAATGCAGCTAAATAAAAATATGTGGACCCTCCAAACAACCAACAGTAATATATATATATATATATATATATATATATATATATATATATTACTATTTGTATTGAGATATACGTTTTGGCTGCCATTCGCACAATAAACGCCGGACAAGAACCATGATGCTTCTGCTACAAGGCTGTCTGTGTCTTCATTTGCCTTGGGACTTCGCTGTATATTACTGTTGGTTGTTTGGGGGTCCACATATTTTCATTTAGCTACATTAAAAGCGACAAACATTGATGCTATGGCTGTTTGCCGTCACTGGACACTTTCTCAAGGTGAATAGTTATATATATATATATATATAATAATATATATATATATATATATATATATATATATATATATATATATATATATATATATATAATATATATATATATATATATATATATATATTATATATATTATATATATTAATATATATATATATTTATTATATGTATATATATTATATATATATATTTATTGTAAGGCCCCCGAAGGGCAAGGTGGTAAACGGGGTAAACATAGGCCCCAGAGTTCTCGCTCAGGTATGGCGAGAGTAATACATGTCACCGAGAGACCTGGCCTCAGTGGGGTAGAAGCTGTCACTTCGTTTGTGTCAGCTGCATTAGGCGGTTGGCACATGTTTATCAAAGTAGTTTAGCTGTGGAAACACAGCTTAGTCCGGGTCGGCTTTTACGGGAGCAGTCAAAGAGTTGGGTGGGTGGCCGCTCCCCCATGTTCCCGTGCCAGGGTTTCATCTGGCTGTATAAGTCAGCTAGTCAGCTGACTGTGGGTGTGTCTGCAGTTACAGGCCAGGAAGTTGGGCCTGAGAGGCTACACCACAAGCTCCAAGCTACAAGACGGTAGTAATGATTACTTTTGTTTAGTTAGCGCTCGGATGAGCAGGAGTTTATTTTGTGTACTATTTGTATTGATATATACGTTTTGGCTGCCATACGCACAATAAACACCGGACAAGATCCGTGCTTCTGCTACAAGGCTGTCTGTGTCTCCATTTGCACTGGGACTTCGCTGTACCACCGAGCTTACCCCCTTAATATATATATATATATATATATATATATATATATATATATATATATATATACACATATTTTACTGTTGGTTGTTTGGGGGTCCACATATTTCCATTTAGCTACATTAAACGTTAAGTTTTATCATTGAGTATTAGTGTAGAGCTGTGTAATTCAAAAAAAAAAACTACGAATTTATCCCCTAAAAAAAAGTTTTCAGGGGACCCCAAAACAGCCATAGGTTTCAAGGGTTTTTGTCGCTCCCCACCCTTTATGCTGCTTTTTGGGAAATTTTTTTCCCAAAAAAGGTTGTGAGTGCTGCTTTTTTTTTCCAATTTTTAATAAACCTTTTTGAATTCCCCAAAACTTTTTTTTTTGGGTGCTGATCCCGAATGAAGTCAAAACGGGTCCCAGGGGACACCGTTTGCAGTTGTAGTGCTTTATAATATGCAGTAAATTTCCTAAAAAGAATGTAGAAATCTAAATTTCCCCCATCCTTTCCTCAAAGGAACTGGAATGTTAGATTTCTTCCATCATACAAAATAAGGGAAGGTAGAGGGTTCCAGACCTAATAACAGTAAATAGGAAAATGACTATCCCCATAGGACCCTTTGTAATATCCTTTTTTTGGGGTGATTGGCCAAATTAAAGGGAACCTCAGGGGGATTTTTTCCCTTAAAAAATTTCTCTAAACCTTTAAAAAAAAAAGTAACCTTTCCCAAACACGTTTCAACCGCTATGGCGGGGAAAACAAAACTTTGGGTTTTGAAAAACCCCAAAATGGTCACTATACGGAAATGAAGAGATTTTGGGAGTTGCATTTCTCCCTGGTTTCTGAGGGACGTTTAGTGGTTTTTAAAAAGCGGCTGTAAAATTTTTGTGCTTGGGACTTAAAGTGGAGGTTTTAGTGCGATGAAAGTGGTGTAGAACTTTTGAAATTGGATTACAGGTTATATACCCTCCCCGGCCCACTTTTTTAAAGGTTTAAAACCTGTCCAATGCTCTTTAAAACATTAATTTTAATCCCCAATCACTTGGGGAATCAGTGCATTTAGGCATTTTGGGAATGGTCAAGACAATCTTTTGAAAGTTCAAAAAGGAAACCCTTATGGGGAAGGGGGTGTTTGGGGGGCCCTTTTTGAACGTGGGCGGGGTTGTTGGGGGCCAAAAGGGTGGTCTGGTTTTTCAAAAAAACTGTGATCTCCTGGGTTTTTCCCGCAAAAACCATTTTTGGGTTTTTAAACAGAAAATTTGGTCCAAAAAAAGAAAAAAACACATGTAGCGGCGGGTCCTGTGGGGGAAAGGGCCTTTTTGATGCCAGAGGTCAAAGGAAAATTTGGGCAGCCCTGGTTCGAGCGGGTTTGAAAGGCCATTTGCTAAAAATGCCACCTTTTACAACCAAGGTAGGCAGAAGGAGCTTTTAAAAGGGCACAGTCCGGCAAATTTTTGAGGCAGATGGGCCCAGGGCAAAAGCCCACACCGGGTCCCATTTCCTTCAGCTAAGAACGGGGAAAACTGAGGCTCCAATTTCCCCAAAGTCATCAAAATTTGGGGGACTTTTGAAAAATTGGAAAAAAAACTTTTTTCCTGGTTGATGAGTCTCGATTTTTGCGGGGACTTTTGGGGGTAGGGTCGGAATTTAGCGTCAACAACAAAAAAGCATGGATCCATCCCCTTTGTAAAAGGTTCGGTGGTGGTGGTGGTTTTTTGGGTGGGGGGAAATATTTTTTTCCCCGGCCCCCTTTGGGGCCCCCCTTGGAAACCAATTGAGCATTTTTTGGCAACCCCTTGTTAAATCTATCCCACGAAGAATTGAGGCAAAGTTTTGAAGGAAAAAAAGGGGGAAAAAACCCGTTACTAGCATGGTTTTAATAAAATTTTGGCCCGGGGCTGAGTTTTATATTTATATATATATATATTTATTTATATTTAATTTTTATGTGGGGGCCCCCAAATTTATAAAACATATGCTTATGTGAAAATTGTAAAAAAACTATTAAAGGGGTTGGGATAGCGATTTATCGGAAGGGTTTTTTAGGCTTATTAAAAATTTTTTCTGATCACCGTTTGTTTAGGTGAAAATCTTACAGATAACTTTTTAAATTTAAACCCCTTTTTCAAAAATTTCCTTCATTTTGGGGGCCCCACCCAAAATCAGCTCCAAGGATAGAGGGGGGTGATGAGGATGTAAAAGGGCACCACTTTGGGGGTTGTAGGATTCATTGGCTGCAAAAATCCGTGCCCTCCTTTTTTTTGCAACGGCTTTCTGTTCAGTCTTTCTTTGTCTATGAACTTCACAGCAGGACATGTCGGGTTTTTTAAACTATTAGTTTGTTCAAACAGCTCTGAGAGTTAGCCCTCTTTTTAATACAAAAAAAAACCTTTCAGTGGGCTTAGTTTAAAAATAGAGTTAAAATTACAAAATTTTTCCTTCTTTTTAGTTAGAAAAAAATTTTTAAAGGGGATTTCTTCTGGTTGCCCAGCCCCCGGGGCTGCGGGGGGGGGGGGGGGCGGTTTTGGGGGGCGGGGGGGCTTCAGGAGGAGAGGCTTTGGCGGGAAAAGGGGGATTTTGGGTGTGTCAGTGTATCTTTTGACCCTGAATTGAAAAATTTAAAAAAAAGCATTTTTTTTTCCCCTTTTTTTGGGCCAGCAGACCTCCAAATTTGGGATTAAAGGGTCCCTTTTGTTTTTTACGGTTCCAAGGCAATCATGCGGGGTCGGGTTTTCCCCAAAAAAATGGCATAATTATCCCTTCAACTTGTAAATAGGTTTTTTTAAAGTCCGTGGGTCTGTTTGCTGAAAAAGGCTCATTTGGGGTCGATATTGTTTTTATACATTTTTTATAGTAAATTGCGCCTGTAGTCATTTGGCAAAGGGCCCGGCCTTATTAACCTTAAAACTTTTAAAATTACTTTATTGCGTCCTTGGGGTTGTTTGACGCAGGAGTTTAAAGTTGTCCCCAAATTGGGGTTATACATATTTTATAGTAAATTGCGCCTTTTGTCAGTTTTTGCGAAGGCCCCATTTTTAACCCTTTTAAAAAACATTTAAATTTTAATCATGGTGGAAAAAACCGCCTTTTGGTAATCCATTAATTTTTTAAATACTTTATTTCACTAGTGCGTCTCAGTTTGGGCCGCAATCGTTTATTTTTTTAAAATATTTTGTTGAAAACTTTTTAAACTGCTAGCCCTTCTGGGCAGTTGAAAAATCTCAGGGGAAGGAAAAACACTTTTTGATTTTGTGTTACGGTTCTTCCAACAGACACATTTCACAGATTTTTTTTTTAGAAAAAAAATTCCCTGTTTCTAAACCCAGTTGGCTGTTGGAATTTTTAAAAGGGTTTAAGAATAGCTGTGATTTGCCCTCTTTAATAAGGGGAATGTCCAAAAAAAATCTTCCATACCCTTTTTAAAATTTTTTTATTTTTGAACAGGGAGGGGAACTGCGGGGGGTAAGCGACAAAAAGGGGGGGTTTTGGCATGGAGGGGAGAGGTACGAGGGAAGGTTTTCTTCCCGTGCTGGCGTAAAAAACGCATGCCGCGGATCGTCGTTGCCGGGGCCGTCAGGGCTGTCATGCTGGGTCGATGCCCCGTGAATCTCAGGAAAAGCCCCGTGTCGCCAATCTGTTCTTTAGGGTTTAAATTTAAACCCGCAAAAACCAGCGTCTTACCCCCTGTCCTCTAGTCATGGCACCCAAAAGTCATCATATCATCGGGCCCGCATCCGTCAAAAATGAAGCGGGGGCAGCCCCAAAAGTTTAACTAATTTTACCCACCCCTGTGGATGATTCCCTTTTTTTGAAAACCCCTTTTGATGGCAAAATGTGGGTTTGGGGGCAGAAGGCATTTAAAAGATCAAGAGGCCAAAAAGGTTTTTTTTGGGCTTTCTCTGACGGGCCCAAAACGCTGATGCCATCGAGGGGAGAAGGAATTTCCGGGGCGATGGCAAAAAAAAAACCCGGGGGCCCGGGTTTGGGAACCCTTGCAGTGGGCCCGTTGCTTGGGAGCCCGCAGCTCCAGGGTGTAGAATGTCAGAAAGGGGAAGTCACCTGTGTTGATGATGATGATTTATTTCGACCTGCGGGAAACCAAGTGTTTTTAAGGCAGAATTTGCTTTCCGGGGGGGCTTCGTCACTGGACGAGGAGGGGGAAAACAATTTGGGGGAGTGTTTTGTACGGGTCCCGCCCCAAAAAAAGACGAGGGCCCCGTCGCACAAGTCCCCTGAGATTATTCCCCCAGCCCTGGGTTAGTTGGGAAAAAACCGTCCCGGGGTTTTCGCTGTTTAAAAGGTCCCGGACCTTCAAGCCCGGGCCTTTTTCATCAAGGGCCCCTGATTTTACCCCGCGGGGTGTCATAGGCCGCCTTTGAAATAAAAACCAAACAGTAGAGTGAAGAAAACTTAGGTGATTAACCACCACCAAATTTTTTGTCACATGCATGAGTTGAATTTGGGGGGGAACCCTTTGGCGAAAAAAAAAGGGCCCAAACCCGGTTTTTCCAACCACTTTCAACCTCTCTGTCTCCCCGCCTTTTCCTCCTTTTGCCCTTCCAAGGGCCAAGCGAAACCTCAGTGCCCATGTCTCTCAGGTCAAAGAGCAAGGATTAGCCCCCGCTTGCCCCCACCGTTGTCCCAGACAAACCCCCACCGCCCGAGGGCCCATCTACCACTTTCCCTTTCCCCCAGTTTTTTCGGGACGCCATAAGGGCCAGTTTTGCAGTCAGCTTTTTTGTCTGCCAGGTTTTGGGGGCAGAAGGGAAAAACTTTAATTTCCCAAAATATTCCCCAAAGGCCCAAAAACTTGGAAAGTCGACATTGCCAGGTTTTGGGTTGGAAATGTTGCCCTTTCCCTCTGGTGGACCCCGAAGGGTTCCGGGCCCCGTCTTTGGGCCCCGGGCCCGCCCCGTTCCAGATGCCAAAAAAGGCCCTTTCTTTTCCGGGAAAAAAACTTTTCCCCGCCCGGGGCCGCCCCCGTGTCATTTTAAAATTTCCCCAAACCGTTGTCTGCATCTGTTTTCCGGGAGAATTCCATCTGAACCCCCCGATACCAAAGGACTAGTAAGGGATGGCCAAAGGGTATTTTCTGTTAAAAAGTGTCGGGGGGAAAGGGGGGGGATGTTTGGGGGTAACGGCAGCTCTCAGGGTGGCGCCCCGCTCTTCAAAACTGCAAAGGGGTGGGAGGATTCTTTCCCCCCCGGGTCCATGGTAGCTTTTCCCTGCCCTTGGAAAAAAAACCAGGCCCTGTTGAAAATTTTAAACTGTTTGGAGGGGCCGTCAAACACAAAGGGAGGAGCTGTGGATGGCTCTTTGAACCCGGGGGGGCGAGCGCTTTGGGTGGGTGACCCAAAAAAACCTTTTTTGCAGGGGGTGGTGTGGGATAACGGTCAAAATTTTCCTGGCGCCCCCAAAATCGGTAGGGGTGGAGCACATCTTTGTTGGCACCAAATCTGAACCCTTAAGTCCTAAATTTCTAAAACGTAAACCCGGGGTTTTGGGCTGCCTGCTGAGGGGGTCGGGGTTGGGACACCTTTTCCCCCGTTGCACCCCGCTTCGTCCCGGCTTTTCTGCATTACCCGCGCCAGCTTGGCCCTTTCCCGTTTAACCGTCTATTGTTGACTTTGGCCCAAATGTGGAATTCCACCCTCCACATACTTTCCCGCGTTTGGGCAGCAGCGCATTTCCCACTATGCAGTATGAAGTGAAAACCTGGGTTTACAAAACAGTTGGGGGCGGACCTTTGGGGGGTTTTTTAAGGCCCCCGAGAGTAAAGGCAGTTGAAAGAGCTCTGCACCATCCTTGCCAGTTTTGAAGAAGCCACCAAATGGTCAGTGGGACTTTGCTTTGTCAGCATGAGCATTGTAGTGTTTCTTAGTTCTGGAAAAGTATTGGACACTCTGAAACATCAGGTCCCACTAGCGAGGGTGAGGAGGAGATAGACACAGATGAGGACACAGGCCTTTCTCTCCGTCGAATCAGAAGGCCCCAAAAGTTTTACAAACTTTATCGGTCTTCATTAAGGGAGTGGTTTGGAGTCCCGGGCTGGTGCAGGTTTCGCCTCAAACTCTCAGGGTACATTGAGACAAGTCAGGGCTGTGTTGAAGCTGAGGTAGAGGAAGCGGAGGAGGGGATGAGGTATTCCTGGACACCCATGTTACCGATGTCCTGCCTTTGGGAAAGAGGTTGGCATGGATTTGAGGCAGAGGAGGAAGTTAAGGAAGATTTAGTTTGCTAGTGCCCTCGACAAAGAGGCTTGGAAATCAAGGCTCCATCTCCAAAATTTGTGCTTGGTGCTCCATTTCCTCCAACATGATCCCGCATTTAAGGCACAAATGAACAAAGTTACTGGTTGGGCCACCCTCCTCGATCCTCGGTACAAAGGAAACTCGCACTTTCCTTCCACCCACCCAAATTGAGAGTAAAATGCAGGAAATGGAGGGCCATGTTCATTGAAACAAAAATGGAGACATCTGTTGTGTTGCTTCACGTTCTTCAATGTCACAGTGGAGCAACGTCAGCAACGGTGACAGCAGTAAGAGTGCCAAGTAGCGGTAGCGTGCAGCAGCAAGCATTGTGGCAGAAGCTAATGGGTGACCCCTGGCAATCCTTATTTACACCTCACCCAAAGCCTGTAATGCAGGGAACACAATACGACACTTAGAGATTGGCTTAAGATTCATGGTGCACGACTTTTCTGCAGTTTCAAAACTGTTGTTTTTGGAATGTTCCGGAAACCCCTCAACTTTGGGTTCCAAAATGGATGAATTGGCCTGAGCTTGCTCGTCATGCCATAGAGGTGTTGTCCTTTTCCAGCAGCCGCGTCATATCTGAGCGGACCTTCAACACAGCTGGAGGAGTCATTACAGACAAAATGCATCCCGCTTTCCACCGATAATGTGGATGTTTGACTTTCATCAAGATGAATCAGGCTTGGATTCTGATGATGTTTTTGGCCTCAATTGCCGAGGTCACGATTAGTTGCGGTCTACTTCACATTCTTTTTCCAAAGAAATGGTTCTCTTGAAAATTTTTTATTCTTTAAATGCCCAAAAGGTCATTTTGCTGCTTTTGTGGTTTTGGAGACTGTAAAAGACACCATTGTAAAATGGTTTAGTTAAAAAAAAAGTATTCCATTTACTCACTTCTTCATGAAAATTAGCATGTCAATGGTCTTAGGGTCATGGTGCTCTGAGATAAGCTATAATCAAGGTCCTTTGGAACAGAAATGTGGGTTCTAAGTGGCATTTTCTACTTACAATTTAACAGTGGCTGAGAAGTCATTTTTATAATTTTTTGGGTCATTTTCTGTGAAATTTAAACATTACTACAGGAGCTATTTAAAAAATGTGGTTTCTAACAGAATTTGTTCTTAACAATTGTCAACATTGGCCGAAGGGTCATGTTTTGAATTTTTGGGGGCATGGTGCTGTGAAATACAGCTATACTACATGTCCTATTGTAAAAAATTTGGTTTTTAACAGACATAAATAAAATTATAAGACTCCCAAAGTTGTGCCGATCTATATATAAAATGAATAATAATATGGGGGTAACGAAAAAAAAATATTAATTTCATAAATTCATTTTTATTTCATTATTTCGTTACACCCCCTTCAAATTTATCAGTGGCTAACGAAAATAAAGAAATAAAAATGAATTTATTGAATTAATATTTTTTTTTCGTTACCTCTATATTATTGTTCATTTTTTATACAGATCGGTACAACTTCGGGAGTATTATCATTTGATTTCGTCCATGTACAGTTTTATTATAGATTGCATTAGAAAACCCATAAGAGCGTCGCTCGCTCTCCCATTGGTCCAAATAACCGCGCCTCTTTTAACTTAGCCAATCACAAACAGAGCTCCCTATGCATTTCTTTTCCCCATACAACTCTATGAGAAGGTAGCTCACCAGCTGATTGGCTAAGCTGGACGAGCCCCTCTTCCCCCCAACCAATCACAGTACTAGGATATTTCCCATAGACAGTACTAACTTTTAGGGCGCCCTTCTATCGCGCCCTTCTTCCTCCACTCAGAGTAGACGCACTACATATGATTGGTGGATTCATATCTGCCTCCTGGGCTCAACCAATCAGCTCTTTTCTGCCTTTTTTTACTGTATTTTGAACTGTCCCGCCTTTTCATTTGATTGGTCAATACTTCTCCATAGGTTATAATGGTTCACTGTTGCTCCTATTCTGATTGGTTGGTTTCTGCCGACCAATGAGAAGAGCTTACAGAATTTAAATTACTGTATTTCCTGGCAATTCTCTATATCGCAATTCACGATGTTGCGCCGGTCTCGGCAACAAACGCGTTGTTCGGGATTTGATTGATTTATGTTTATAGAAGGTTTCAGCTCTTTTTTCAGATAATATTTTACACTTAATAAAAACGATTTTTTAAATCATACTCCATGCCGCACGGGATGAAGCGAGATTTCATTGCCCGATCTCTCCATAGACTACAATGGGACAAGTAGCTCGTGCTCTAATTGGCTGGGATAGCCAAGCCCCCGCTAGCTCAACCAATCAGCTTTTTTCTGCATTTCTACTGTATTTTGAACTGTCCCGCCTTTGAATTTGATTGGTCAATATTTCTCCATAGGTTATAATGGGTCCCTGTTGCTCCTATTCTGATTGGCCGGGATAGCCAGCCCCGCTAGCTCAACCAATCAGCTCTTTTCTGTATTTTTACTGTATTTTGAACTGTTCTGCCTTTGAATTTGATTGGTCAATATTTCTCCATAGGTTATAATGGGTCCCTGTCGCTCCTATTCTGATTGGCTGGGATAGCCAAGCCCCCGCTAGCTCAACCAATCAGCTCTTTTCTGCATTTTTACTGTATTTTGAACTGTCCCACCTTTGAATTTGATTGGTCAATATTGCTCCATAGGTTATAATTGGTCCCTGTCGCTCCTATTCTGATTGCCGGGATAGCCAAGCCCCCGCTAGCTCAACCATCAGCTCTTTTCTGCATTTTTACTGTATTTTGAACTGTCCACCTTTGAATTTGATTGTCAATATTCTCCATAGGTATAATTGGTCCCTGTCGCTCTATTCTGATTGGCGGGATAGCCAAGCCCCCGCTAGCTCAACCAATTAGCTCTTTTCTGCATTTTTACTGTATTTTGAACTGTCCCACCTTTGAATTTGATTGGTCAATATTTCTCCATAGGTTAAAATGGGTCACTGTCGCTCCTATTCTGATTGGCTGGTTTTTGCTGACCAATGAGAAGCGCTTTCAGAATTTGAATTACTGTATTTCCCGGCAATTTCCAACATCCTAATTCCTGATGTTGCGCCGTTCTAGATTTTTGGAAAGTGATTTTTTTTATTTAATTTTTTTTTTGAAGGTTTAAGGTCTCTTTTACTGATAATGTTTTACGCCTAATAAAAGCGATTTTTTTTAAATCATACTTCATGCCCACAGAGCTGAGCGCCAAGATTTCTTTTGCGATGTTCCCTCTCATGTTACGTTCTCGCTTCATTTCGCCTCCGCCGGCTCATTTAGACCAGAATCAGCCAGGTCTGCCTGTCGGAGCTGGCGAGCGCTGCAATGCGCCTCACTTTGCCGACCAGCGATCATACATGCCTCGGAGTTTTTGAACGCGCCGCGTCCCGCCCCAGAACACCCACACCGCGCCCATTACACGCCCCTTCATGTGAGGCGCAGACGAAAGTGGCGAAGACTGCGCCTAACATCGCATTCCTGCGTCCGACAGGGGATTTGAGCTGGTGAGGTGCAGAATACGGCAGAAAACAGGCGCAAATCCCAATCATACATGTCGCGCATATTGCAAAATGACTTGTTTTTGTGAGATGTTTAACATAGCTAATAATTAGTGTTGAGCGATTGCATTGGCTATCGAGATCGAGCGATAGTCGATAGTCGGCCGCTATCGATAAG
The DNA here is from genome assembly GCA_025379985.1 of Phyllomedusa bahiana. Classification (NCBI taxonomy): domain Eukaryota; kingdom Metazoa; phylum Chordata; class Amphibia; order Anura; family Hylidae; genus Phyllomedusa; species Phyllomedusa bahiana. The sequence continues at coordinate 23,022 of JAODAL010023009.1, forward strand.
GTTTTTCGATAGTGAGCATCGATTAATGAGCCGTATTACCATAAAAGTCTATGGGAGAGCAACAACACCTTCATTATTACAACCAAACAAGCTGGAGAAGCTGAATTAACATCCACAAACATTCAAATGATACGAGGCTACATCTTATTCAACACACTAAGGTTAAAAAGTCACAGAAAAAAAGTCACAGGACCATACCTATCCCTGTCTTGTACCACAGCATGACCCTTAAACCCTGCATCAACCACCCCACAAATTAAAAAAGTGCCAGAAGGCATTATGATTTGAACCATCATGAACTTGAACTGGACATTTGAATATCCCAGTCCTGGAACGCCATAGCATGAGCCCCAAACATGCATACCCCCAGGATTTAAAAAGTGCCCGTCAAAAAGGAGTCTTTTCAACCACCATTATATGTTGAACTGTGACACTAACTAATATCTGTCCTGTACCGCAGAATGACCATTAAACCTGTTCTGACCCCAGGTTTTAAAAAGTGCCAGAAAAATGAGTCCTTTCAACCACCACTTTAGTTGAACCTGGGACTATATACTTGTCCCTGTCCCTGGGCCACAGTATGACCATTAAAGCCTGTATTTGAGAACCCCCTATTACAAAGTCCGGAAAAAGTAGTCTTTCAACCACCATTTTAGTTGACTGGACATTGACTAGAACTGTCCTTGACAGCATGACGCCATGGCCCGGATTACAGTGGGTGCGTGAGAGCCCAGGCTGGCGTCCGTCATCTATTCACAACGCAGGTTAAAATGAATGGCCACTGATGATCAGCACAAACAAAAACTGGCAGTGCTGTAAGCAAGTGGAGGAAGCGGAAGTGTGAGAACTTCCAGCCTTCCTCAGTACAACAGTCAAAGACCCGGGTAGCGCTTGCCCCTCCATATGAGTGCTGACCAATGAGCATCACTTGGAAATACTGGTGGTTAACGCCTCCCTGATACACTACCCCAGGTGCCCTTTTGCTTGGCATTCTTTTTCTCAATTTATCTCCAACTTGCCTGGAAGGATAATTGTTCGTAACACTTTGTTCCTCTGTCCGTGCTCCATACTCCATGTCCCTTCTGAATAACCTACAATCTGGTCAAGTTTTCCTGTACCTCTCCCTTGTACAATTCAGGGGAATTTTTTTTTAACCCAGCTATTTTGTACATTGCAAGTTTTTTTAGTAGTTTTAATTCTAGAAAACACAATTTTAAATAGGATGGGGGATTCCCACCAATGGTCTTTGTTTCTCTTTTTTTCATTGTAATTAAATGGTTTGTCTCATACAGGATTGATACAAGTTAAAGAACTAGCAAAAACAAGTCATTTCAATATCTGTGTCCATTTAACAGTGTCCTATACCTATTCCTGTTTCTGAAAGCACCATCACCCATGAGCCACTCTTGACATTGTGAAGAACAAATGTCTGTTAGAAACAACATTTTTTAGAATAGGACCTGTTATATAGCTTCATGTCACAGCAAAATGCCCCCAAAAATTCACAGCATGACCCTTGAGCACTTTTGGACAATTGTGAAGAAAACAAAATTCTGTTAGAAAAACATTTTTTAGAATAGTACCTGTAGTATAGTAGCAGCATGTCACACAAAATGTCTCACAAAAATTCAAAAGCATGACCCTTGAGCACTTTGTGACAATTTGTGCAGAACAACATTTCAGTTATAAAACCAACATTTTTTAGAATAGGATCCTGTAGTATTAAGCTGCATGTCCCACAGCAAAATGCCCCAAAAATTCAAAGCATGACCCTTGAGCCACTTGGTCCAATTGTGAAGAACAAATTACGTTAGAAAACAACATTTTTTTTTATAATAGTACCTTTAGTATTGCTGAATTTCAAAGCAGCATGACCCAAAAAATTATAAAAATACTTTCTCAAGCCACTGTTAAAAATTGTGAGGGAGAATGCCACTTAGAAGCCACATTTCTGTTGCCAAAAGGACCATGATTATTGCTGTAACTCACAGCTACATGACCCCAAAAATATAAATATACTTCTCAGCCACTGTTAACAATTGTGAGGGAGAAATGCCACTTTTAGAAGCCACATTTCTGTTCCAAAGGACCATGATATTGCTGTAACCTCACAGCTACAATACTCCCACAAAATTATAAATATGACTCTTCAGCCACTATTAAAAATTGTGAGGGTAGTAAAATGCCACTAGAAGCCACATTTTACCTGTTCTGTTCCAAAGGACCATAAATATAGCTGTATCTCACAGCAACATGACTCAAAAAACCATTTGACAATGCGAAAACTTCTTAAGATAAAGTGAGTAAATGGAAATACGGTGTTGTCATGAAACCTTGCTGTCTTTTACAGTCTCCTCACAGCAAAAGAAGAATAAAAGAGGAAAATAGAAATAAAAATTGCAGTAAGAAATGATACATTTTACAAAAAAGGTTTTCAAGGTAACCCAATTCGTTTGAAAAGGAATGTGGAAGTGTAGACCGCAAACTAATCGTGACCTCGGCAATTTGGGGCCAACATCATCATCAAGATCCATGCCTGAATCAATGCTTGGATGAAAGTCAAACTGATCCCCATTATTCTGTTGGAAAGCCGGATGCGTTTGTACTGTATAGACACCTCCAGCGTGGCAGAAGGGTCTGCTTAGATATGACGCTACTGGCTGCTGTCAGGACATCACCTCTATGGGGCTTGACGAGCCAGCTCGGGCCATTCGTCCATTTGGATACCCAGTAAGTCTATTGGGTCCCGAGAACACATGCAAAAACATCGGTGTTGAGACGCAGATATAGTCGTGCACCATGATCTTAATCAGGATCTCATGTGTGTTGGCTGTGTTCCCCCCTGCATTGCATGCGTTTGGTGAGGTGGTAAACAAAAGATTGCCAAGAGGTCACCCAGTTAGGCTTGGCACCACCTTGCCTGCTGCTGCCGCCACGCTACGCCTACTTTGTCACTCTACTGCTGTCACGTCGTATGATGTATTGTTCCACCGTGACAATTTGGGAACGTGAAGTCATACGCAAACAGATTCTCCCAGTTGATCAATCAGCAAGGTCTCCATTTTCTACCTGCAATTTTACTCTCAATTTGGTGGTGGAAGAAATTGCTGATTTTTGTTTTGTACCGGGGATCCAGGATGGTGGGCCACCCAGTAACTGTTTGTTTCATTTTGATGGCCTTAATGCGAAGGATCATGTTGGAGAAATGGAGCATCCAAGCAACTCATTAGAGAGATGGAGCCCTTGATTTCCCCAACCCTGGGTCAGGGCACTAGCAACGGATCATTCCTCATCTTCCTCCTCCGCCTCAAATTCGCGTCCAACCTCTTTTCCAAGGCAGGGACTCGGTAACATCGTGTCCAAGAATACCTCTCCCTCCTCCTCCGCTGCCCTCCGGCACATCTCACCCAGCCCTGACTTGCCTGAGATGATGCCAACTGAGAGCTGATCGCCACCCTGTGCACTACTCAGGACCCCGAACCACTGCCTAATAAGACCGATGAAATAGTGAAACTGTCCGGGCCGCTTGAGGATTTTACGAGATAAAGGTCCGTGTCCGCATCTGTGTCGTCTCTCCTTCCGTCGCTGGCGGGAAACCTGTTGGTTTCAGAGTTCCCAAACGAGGTTCCAGAAACTAAAGATCACACAATTGCCATGCTGACAAGGGCATTGTCCGCAACGGACATTTTGGTGGCCTTTTTTTTCAAAACTGGGCAATGATGGTGCAGAGCACTTCAACCGCTTCCTCCACTCTCGGGGTTCAACACCCCGAGGTCCGCACCGCTGCTTGTCGGCCATGTGTCACTTACTTCGTACTGCGTAATGTCATTGCGCTGCTGCCACTACAATCGCTGGAGCATGTGGAGGGTGGAAATTCCAGCGTGTTGCCACGACAACAATGATAAACGGATTGACGGGGAGCCGAGCAGACGCAGCAATGCAGCCAGGCGGGACGAAGCAGGGTGCGAACGGCGGAAGTGCCGAACTCATACCTCGAGCCATTCCTTCCAGCAGGCAGTTCGCAGACCCGGTAGCTCTTTAGAAATTCTGGACGACAAGGGTCATGACATGTGCAAGGCAATGGATGTTCTCCACTAACCGATCCTTAAGGGCGGCCAGCCTAGATTTCGCCCGTTATCGCACACACACCTATGCCTGGCAAAGGTTCTTGTCACCCATGCCAGCGCTCGGTCCTCGTTGCAGAGAGCATGTCGCACTAAGCTCCTGACCTGTTGTGTGGAACTGTCTCCCAAGGCCAATTAATTCAACAACACACGGCCTGGTATGTCTCTGGGCACGTATGCCAACCAGAGGACCTTGGGGGAAAACCCTGCACCATCCCTCGTTTTAAGAGCGTGCGCCGAGCCTGAGAGCCACCGTCACCCCCAAGACATCCAACCCCAGCTCACCCAGTGAGCTGTCACAGAGATATAAGCGCCTTGGCCGTGCTTACTAGTCCTAGTGTCGGTGGTGAGGAGTGGACTTTCCCGCGGACACAGATGCAACACCGCGTCTTGTAAAATTTAGATGACAACTTGCTGCCCATGCAGGGACGGCTTTTCTCTTCTGGCAAAGAAAACCAGCTCTCGGCAACTGGTATTGGGGGCAGGCGAGGGCCATGACGTGGCGGAACACCCCATCGTGTCCACACAACGTGAAAGCAACATCTCCAAGTCCAAAAAGCCTAGGCAAAAATGCCGACATTCATGCTTTTGTCTTGGGATGGTTGGGTTAAAGTGATTCTTCTAGCTCCGCAAAACCTGAAGACCAGAATGCCTGGCTGCTAGACTGGCCGCGTACGTGCGTGCAGGTCGTCAAATCTGCAGAAGGAAAGTGGGTAGGATGGGTCTCTGGTGGTGCGGTGGTACTCTGGGCACGGTGAGGGTGAAGCGGAGCAGAGTCCCTGAATCAAGACTTTGAGAGACATGGCAGCTGAGGAACGCTTGGAGTATGCTGAGTAGGAGGAGGCGGAGCACAGAGGTGTGATATTGTTGGAGGCCCGGCGTCGTCTGGCCCCCCTTTTTTTGGCCAAGTGTTCCCACCATTTCAACCATGCATTTTACGCTGCATGTGACTAGACATGTTGTGGTGGTTAACCACTTATAGGTTCTTGCCTCTACTTATGCGTTTTTATGTCAAAGGCGCATATGACAATTCGCTGGGTGAACAGAGGCTTGCCCTCAAAAGAAGGCCCAGGCTTTGGAGAGGTCCTGGACCTTTGTGACGGCGATAAGCGAGGAGCGGGTTGCGCTGACCGTGGCTGGCGAATCATATCACGGACGTTGTCTGCGACCGCCCTCTCCTTTTTGTGGCGGGACCCCGTATTGACACTAACCTACATCTTCATCCATCCACGTCCACTGATGAAGCGCTCGCAAGCAAAATTCTGTCGCGGAAAAGAAAAAAAAAAAAAACCAGTATGGATCCGCAATGTCGTCACATCAACATCATCAACACAGGTGACTTTTCGACCTGACATTCAGGCATCCAGAAGCTGCGGGCTACAAGCAAGGTGCACTGCAAGGCGGGCCGACCGCCCGGGATTTTTGCCGATTGACCGGCTTCCTTCACCTCTCACTGATGGCAACAGTAACTGGGATCAGAGCAGCACTAATATCATCCTCTGATCTTTTAAACATGCCTACTGACACCCAACCGCATTTGTATCAAAGAGGGTCTTCAGACAATGGATTATCCACAGTGGTTGTACAACACGAGTTGACATTTAGGGCTGCTTCATGTTGACGGATGCTGATGGATGACATTTGTGGCCGTGACTGCGAGAGACCGAGAGGTAAACTGCTAGAGCAGGTTGCATTTAACCACTAAAGGACATATTTTGGTGACGATGTTCGTTACTTAGATTCACAGGGCCCTGACCCACGATGACAGGCCTGACGTGGTCCTGCAACTGACGTATCCCTCTGCATGGCGTGTTGAACGTGCCAGCACTGGAAGGACACCTTTCTCTATGCGTACCTCTACCTCCGATGTGGCTACCCCCCATCCTTTGCTGCTTACCAACCCTGCATTTCGCTTCCAAGTTCAGACATAAAAAAATTTGAGAAGGTATGGAATAGTTTTTGAAAGGTCTCTTATTAAAAACGTCAGAAATCACAGTCTATTCTCAAATCCCTCTAATCAAAACAAAATTGCTTATTCAAATTTAATCTGGGCAAGGTGTCTATCAACAAATCTGTACTGGCAAAAAGTCAAAAAAACACGATCTGTTTATGTTTTTGAGTATAATAAACGGTATTTTTTGCACCTTTCAAATTCACACTGTTGAATATTAGAATTGCTGTTTAAGAATTCGAAGATGCAGGCGTCATTGAACCATGCTGGGGTTGGTTGCAAAAGTCAAAAAACACGTAACTGTTATGTTTTGATATAATTAACGGAATTTTTTGCACCTTTCTATTCACCTGTTGGTGAAAATAGAAATTGCCTGTTTTAATATGGTACATTAGATTCTCGTCAATGAACAATGCTAGGGTGTGCAAAAGTCAAAAAAACACGTAACTGTTATGTTTGGGTATAATAATCGGTATTTTTTTGCAAACCTATCAATCACAACTGTGGTGAATATAAATTGCTGTTTTAAAGATTTACGTAGATGCTGTCCTCAATGAACATTGCTGTGAGGTTCGCTAAAAAGTCAAAAACACTAAACGATATGTTTTGTGGTATAATAAACGATATTTTTGCACCTTTCAATTCACCTTATGTTGATATAGAATTGCTGTTTTTATTATAAGATTATTAGATGCTGCGTCAATTAACAATGCTGTGCCCATCAAAAGTCAAAAACAGCGTAACGTTTATGTTATGGTATAATAAAACTATATTTTTTTGCACTTTCAATCTCCTGTGGTGAATATAGAATTGCTGTTGTTAAGATTTACGTATGATGCTTTCTGGCTCTATATGAACCATGCAGGGTGTGCAAAAGACAAAAAAACAACGTAACTGTTTATGTTTTGATATAAAAAACGTTAATATTTATGCACCTTTTAATCACCTGTGGTGAATATAGAATAGCTGTTTTAAAGTATATTACGTAGATGCTTGCGTCACAATGATACAATGCTGGTGCGCAAAAGTCAAAAAACACGTAACTGATATGTTAATATAATAAACGTATTTTTTTTTGCACCTTTCAATTCACCTGGTGAACTATAGAATTGCAGTATTAAAATTTACGTAGATCTCGCGTCAATGAACAACGCTGGGTGTGCAAAATTCAAAAATAACACGTAACTTATGTGATGATATAATAAACGGAATATTTTTGCACCTTTCAATTCACCTGGGGTGAAAAACGACTTGCTGTTTTTAAGATTGTACTTAGATGCTGCGCCAATGAACAAAGCCTTGGTAGCGCAAAAAGTCAAAAAACACTTAACTGTTTTATGTTTTGATATAATAAACGTATTTTTTTGCACCTTTTCAAATCAACCTGGGGTGAATATAGGAATCTGCTGTTTAAGATTTACGTAGATGCCCCTGCCGTCAATGAACAATCTGGGTTCGCAAAAAGTCACAAAACACGTAACTGTGATGTTTTTCGTACGATAGCACACGGTATATGTTTGGCAACAACAACCTGTGCTGACTACCAGATTGCTGTATTGTAATTTAACTGCAATGAGGCTATAGCAAGAGTCACAGGTGTATTGGGTAAAAATTGAAAAATAACACCTATCTGAAAATTGTAATACTGATAATAAAATTGGAGTTTGCAGCTAACAAAAGACCTGCAGTTACTAGTAAATTGATGTTGTATCAATAAAAGTTTTCCATTTTCCAGGGCTGCCCAATATCCAGGAAAATATTTCAATTAGCAAACGTAAATAATAAAGAATTCCCACTACAATGTCAACACTAAAGTCTTGGTGAACTTATATCCAGATAGAGCTTGACTTTATTACTCCCCCGTGGGCTCCCCCCCCCCCTCCCAGCCGCAGTGAATTTACAGCGGAGATCTGCTTAAAATTCTCTAGCTAACTCATCAAAAACTTCAAATCTGCTAATCTAACTAAATTGGAAAGGTATCACAGCGTAATAGTAGAGGTTTCCACCAGTGCAAAATAGACTAATTTTGCTGAGCTGTTTGGGCCACATCAGGAGCGCAGGTTGGACCTCATCCCTATGACCGCTGAAGAACACTGAGGCGAAACAAGGTAACGCTGTTTCAACTTGTCGTAAAAACGCTCAAAAAAAAACACTACTATAATCCCTTTGAGTGAGACATCCCATTTAATACAATTAAAAAGAAAGAAAACAAAGAAGTGGTGGGATTCCATCCTATTTAAAAATGTGTTCTAAAATAAACTACTAAAAAAACATTGCATGTACAAAATAGCTGTATATAAATATCCACTGAAATTGTACAAGGAGGTACGGACGATTTTAACAAATGTAGTATTATTCAGGAAGGACAAGGAGTATGGACACATTCGTCATCCAAAAACTGAGACAATTTCCTCTAGCACGTTGAGAAAACAAGAAAAAGAAAGCCAAGAAGAATGGGCACCTGGTGAGAACGGAGCATCACCCACCACCCAGCAATATTCCAAGTGAAGCTCAATTTGTGTAAAGCGCTCTCGGTAGAGGCAGAAATTACTGAAGCCGCCTACCCCAGGTCTTGACGTGTGTACTGTGGACGGCTGGGGCATAAGCTCACACTTCCTCTCCTTCTTCTTAGCTCTCCCTTGCATCAGCACGACTTTTTTGTTGCTGAGTCATAAAGGGCAATTTGCCATCATAGAATAATCACACACCCCACCTGGGCTCTCACCACACCCACTGTAACTCCGGCCCTAGCAGCTGAACCTCCCTATTAACAGATGACTGACAGCAGCACTGGCTCTCACCGTTAGGGGCAATGAGGAGAGCTTCAAATTTCTCTATAAAGAAACAGTTTTAAGGTTAAGTAGTGTATCAAATTGTACACTTAGAGGATTAAAAATTTTCTGGGTCTGTGAGTCACTAAGGGTCGCATCATCTTATCTCCAGGAGGTCAGTCCCACCCCAAATCCTACTGGAAGATTGATATGGAGGAAACATGAAACCAAATAAAACACAGCTAGCCCCCACTCATACTCCAGGCTTGTTCCCCATTAAACCTCCACACCGAAGGTTTATTGGCGTAAATTAGGACATTTATTAATATAAATAGTTGGGAGATCGAATTAAATTAAACAACATCTACACTAGAAAAAACAAACCTATTAAACTGCAGCCTTTTGGTTGAAATGATTTACACTTGAGAGAACAAAGCAACATGATAATAATGATAAAACATAAATAAAACTTCCCTAATAACTTCTCTAAACGACATGTCCCATCCCAACAAAAAAACTAAATGACAGTCACAGTACAAAATATCGATAGTTCCACTTTTTGAACTGAGGATCAAACAGTTTAGGAAGGGGTCCAATGCTGTTTGGTGACAGGACAGGAATATCCATTGACCAGTTCAACTAAAAGGTAGTTCAAAGACTACTTTCTTCCAGCACATTTTAATCTGTTGGGTCATGCATGGTTTAGGGGTCCAGTCCGGGCACTCACCCCCGCACCCGCTGAAACATCCGAACCCTGCTATCTGAACCTGCGTGTTAATAGATTGGACGGACGCCAGACCCTTGATCTCACTGTACCACTGTAACCCGCCCTGCTAGCAGAACATGCGTGCTAATAGATGATGGACGCCAGCCCTGGCTCTCACTGCATCCACTGTAAACTCCGCCACTGCTAGCTGAACCTGCGTGTTAATAGATGACGACCGACACCCTGGCCTCTCACACCGCACCCACTGATAATACCGGCGCTGTCTATCTGAACCCTGCGTGAACCACGTTTACAGCCCACCCTCATTGATCAGTAATTTCCTTCAACCCACTTGACAGTAGAAATGCAGGATTTTCTAACAGCCATCGTTTGACCGACTGGGGACATCTGTGTTCGTTTGCTTTAGCCATCTAATGGTCATGGGGTGAAACAATGTCACCAGTAGAATGCAAGTAGCTCAGCGGCAGCCAGTATGTGACATTATTTTATTTTTTTATAAATATAGTTTATTTCTTACTGCAAAATTTTCTGCTGATGGTCCATAAGGGCACCTGTGCGGGTTTTTGAGTCATGCTGCGTTACAGTATATGGATAGGTCAATTTCATTCACTAAAAGACAACTTTCTTCCAGCTACTTTTTAATCTGTGGGGTCATGCAGATTTGAGGGTCTTGCTGTGGTACAGGAAAGTAAAGTCAATTCCATTTTCAACTAAAATGGTGATTCAAAAGACTCTTTTTCCGCACTTTTTAAATCCTTTGGTTCAGACTGGTTTAAGGTCATGCTGGTTGTCCAGGACAAGGGATACAAGTCCAGTTCAACTAAAATGGTGTTCAAAGACTCCTTTTTCAGGCACTTTTTTAATCTGTGGGTTATGTAGAATAAGTGTCATGCTGTGTTTCGGAAAGGCATAGTCAATGTCCTGGTCAATTAAAAATGGTGGTTGAAAGACTCCTTTTTCCCGGCAACTTTTTAATCTGTGGTTCTGCAGATTTAAGGGTCATGCTTGCGGTCCGGACAGGGATAGTCAAATGTCCAGTTCAAACAAAATGGTGGTTTGAAAGACTTCCTTTTCCACATTTTTAATTCTGTGGGTCAGACAGGTTTTTAAGTGTCATGCTGCGTTTCCAGACAGTCAATATTCAATGTTCCAGTTCAACAAACTAAAATGGTGGTTTAAAAGACTCCTTTTTTCCGGTACTTTTTAATCTGTGAGTCATGTAGATTTAAGGGTCATTCTGCTGTCCAGGACAGGCATAGTCTATGTCCACTTCAACTAAAATGGTGGTTCAAGACTCCTTTTCTCAGCACTTTTTAATCTTTTGGGTCAGACAGGTTGAAAGGGTCATAGCTGCGTACCAGGACAGGGATAGTCTAATATCCAGTTCAACTAAAATGGTATGGCAAATACTACCTTTTTCTGCACATTTTAATCTGTGGGTCAATGCAGATTTAAGGGTCCATGCTGCAGTCCCAGGACAGGGATAGTCAATATCCAGTTCAACTAAAATGGTGGTTCAAATAATACTGCCTTCCGGCACTTTTTAATTTGTGGGTCATGCAGGTTTAAGGGTCATGCTGTAGTACAGGACAGGGATAGTGAATAGTCTGTGACTTTTTTCTGTGACTCTTGTTGCCTAATTGTCTTGCCTAAGATGTAGCACGTATCCAGATTGCTGTTGTGGATGTTAATTCCATCTTCTCCAGCCCTGTTTGGGTGTAAGAATGAAGCTGTTGTTCCTCTCCCATAGACTTTAATGGTCATCGGCCATTATCTACTATCGGATATAGGATATCGGCATGATAATTGCCGATAACGACTATCGATCAGATAACGATAGTTGACACAATCGCTCATCACTACTCATGATCAAAATTGTAGTGGATGGGGCGGTATGGAGTCCAAAAGTCACTCTTTTGCATGTCAGTGTATGACACTATTGACTTAGGAACTATATGGCATTGTTGGTCTACATACTTTATATTACTAACGAATGTTCAAACACTAGTTGATCATATAATTAATATCATTAATTATTAAATATATATATATATATATATATATATCTATACATATATATATATATATATATATATATATTTTAAATATATAGAAGGAGAGAGAGAGAGAGAGAGAGAGAGAGAGAGAGAGAGAGAGAGGAGAGAGAGAGAGAGAGAGAGAGAGAGAGAGAGAGATATCTGTGGATGCAGCTGAAACCAGAAGTTTACATACACTATATAAAAAGACACTAATGCATGTTTATCTCACTGTCTGACATGAAATCAGAATAAACCTTACCTGTTTCAGTTAAATTAGGATTACCAACATTATTTATATTTGCCAAATGCTAGAATAATGAGAGATAGAGAATTTTTAAAGACATTTTTATTACCTTATACAAAGTCAAAACTTTACATTAACCAGGATAACTATGCCTTTAAACAATTTGAGACAGCCCATATGATGATGTTATGTCTTTGGAAGCTTCTGATAGGTTTATTGGCAACACCTGAGTTAATTAGAGACACACCTGTGAATGTATTCATGGGAAAGTCTAAAGAAGTCAGTCAAGATATCAGGAAGAGAAATGTGGACTTGCACAAGTCTGGATCATCCATGGGTGCAATTTCTGCATTATACATAAGTACAAACAAGATGGGAATGTCCAGCCATCATACCATTCAGAAAGGAGATGGGTTCTGTGTCTCAGAGATGAATGTACTTTGTTCAGACATGTCATATCAGCCCAAGAACAAAAGCAAAAGACGTTGTGAAGATGCTTGTATATGGTTTCATATACATATATACACAGTGAAGGAAATAATTATTAAACAGTTTATAATTTTAAGGGTAGGTTAATTTTAATTTTAGAGATAGAATATGCAAAATAAAATCCAGAAACTCACATTGTATAAATTATATAAATATATTTAAATTTTACTGACAGAAATAAGTACTTGATCCCCTACCAACCATTAAGAGTTCTGGTTCCTACAGACCAGTTAGACGTTCCTAATCAACTCGTTACCTGCATTAAAGACAGCTGTCTTAAAAAGTCACCTTTATAAAAGACTCCTAGCCACAGACTCAATCAGTCAGACTCTAACCTCTACAACCTGGGCAAGACCCAAAAGCTTCCTAACGATATCAGGGAGAAGATCGTAGACCTGCACAAAGCTGGAATGGGCTACAAAACCATAAGTAAGATGCTGGGTGAGAAGGAGACAACTGTTGCTGCAATAGTAAGAAAATGGAAGAAATACAAAATGACTGTCGATCGACATCGAGCTATGGCACCATTCAAAATCTCATCTTGCGGGGTATCTTTGATCATGAAGAAGGTTAGAGATCAGCCTAAAACTACATGGGGAAACTTGTTAATGATCTCAAGGCAGTTGGGACCACAGTCACCAAGGAAACCATTACGCCATAATTGTTTAAAATCCTGCAGTGCTCACAAGATCCCCCTGCTCAAGAAGGTACATGTGCAGGCCTGTCTGAAGCTTTCCAATGAACACCTTGGTGATTCTGTGAGGTGCTGTGGCCAGATAAGACAAAAATTGAGCTCTTTGGCATTAACTCAACTTGCTGTGTTTGGAGGAAGAGAGATGCTGCCTATGACCCAAAGAACACCATCCCCACTGTCAAGCATAGAGGTGGAAACATTATTTTTTGCACTAAAATTCCTCCTGACATGTGTACAAACCTCATCATCAACTACAAAATATTCGACTGCTGTGTTCCCAAAAAAGGTTTCTCCCCACCAATATTAAGTTTGTTTGCAAAAAGAATACACTTGGGCGAATGTATAAAAGGGGTTTTATCCTTTTTTCTGGGTACACTGCGCCCCCCCACCCCGAATCCCGCTGTGGGACCCAGCGTTCGCCACTTTGGGCGCGGCCCGCATAAAGGGGGCGGGGCAGGGGCGGGCAGTGGGCGCGGGGGGGCGCGGTGTAGGCGTCCGGGGCGGGACGCGGCGCGCTCGTATAGTGGGAATGTCCCATGCGGCCGCCAAATCGCAGCGCTCGGCAGCTCCGACAAGAGACCTGGTTTTTTTTGGTTAAATCCCCCGGCCCGGGCAAAAGTGAAGCAGGACCCGAAATGCGGGGAAAGCGGATCGAAGATCGCGACGAAGTCTCGGCGCTCGGCAGCTCCGACAAGGACTTGGCAAAAATGCCCCGGGGGGGCAAAGTGAAGAAAAGAAGGAACAGCGGGGAAAGCAGATAAAGATCGCGACGAAATCCGGCGTCCGTCCTGCAGCAGGGTATAATAGGAAAAAAATCGCCTTTATAAAGGCGGAAAAAAGTGTCAAAAAAAGAGTGTGTCAAAATACCCCTAAAAAAAAAAAAAAAAAACTTTTTCCCCAAACTTAGAAGGGGAAATTATCAAGAAATATGTTTTGAAAATTGCCGGGAAATACAGTAATTCAAATCGAAACCTATTTCATTGGTCGGAAAAAAAACCGGAAATCAAATCGGGGCGACAGTGAACCTTTAAAAAGATGGGGAAGAATTGACCAATCAAACCCCCGGGGGGAAAATTCAAAAAGAAAAAATGCTGAAAAAGAGCTATGGCTGAGCTAGCGGGGTCCGGGCTGCTCAGCCAATCAAAATGGGGAGCGACAAAGCCCATTCTGGGCTAGGAAAGTGTAACCAATCAAATCCGGGGCGGGATAATTCAAAATACATTTAAAATGCTAAAAACAGCTGATTGGCTAGAAACGGGGGTTGGCTATCCAGCAATCAGAATAGGAGGGGACAAAGTCCCATTTGGCTAGGGAGAAGTTTAGAACCCAAATAAAATACGAGCGAAAAAAGTCCCATTCTGCCTAGGGGGGAATTTTACACCAATCAAATCCAGGGGGGGAAAATTCAAAATACAGTAAAAATGCTAAAAAAGAGCTGATTGGCCTGAGCTAGCGGGGTCTGGTACTCAGCCAAATCAGAGCGCGAGCTTTTTCTCCCATTAACTTATGGAAAATGAGCCACTAAAATCCCCGCGCTCAGCGCGCACGGCATGAAGTATTAATCCCCAAATTTTTTTTTATACAGGAAAAAAATTTCCAGATAAGACCAAAAACCTTCTTGAAAAAAAACATTTAAAAAACCCCAACAAGCGTTCGTCGCCGAGACCCGGGGTACATAGGAATTGCATAGAAAGAATTCCCGGGAAAAACGAATTCAATTGTTTAAGTATTCTCATTGGGCGCATTAAAACCAAACAGAATAGGGGCCCAATGTCCCCATTATAACTTGGAGGAGAACGACCAATAAATAGGAGCGACAATGCCCATTCATCCTATGGAGGAAATTGACCCTCAGAATAGGAGGCCCCAAAAGCCCCCTTCTAGCCTATGGGGAAAAAAAGGCCAATAATATTTAAAGGCTGGACAGTTCAAAATAAGAAAAAGGCAAAAAAAGGCTGATTGGTTTAGCAGCGGGGGGTCGTCCCGCTTTGCCCCAAACGAGCGCGAGCTACTTTTCTCATAAAAGTTCTATGGGAAAAAGACATTTTTGAGCGGCTCTGTGATTGGCTAATTTCAAAAAGGCCCCCGAAAAATTTGGCCAATGGGGGGAGCGAGCGCGCTCCATGGGTTTTTTAATGCAATCGAAATCAAACTGTATAGGCCCAAATCACTGATAAAACCTACACAAATTTTCACGATGTTATATAAAAAAACCGAAAAAGTGGCTAAACGTAAAAAATATATTTAATTCCCTAAAAACATGTTTTTTTTTTTTTTCGATGCACCCATACTATTGATCCTTGGCTAAAGAAAATAAAGAAAAAAACATGTTTTAGGGAATTTAAAATTTTGTGATGTCATCGCTGCAGTTTCTGATACTTAGTTCTGTGTTTAAACAACAATGTTTTGTAATTACAAGGGAACTGTTTTTTGGGACAAACATATGCGTTTTATTTTTCCCTTTATTTGCTCAGGAGAGAAGTTTGCTCAGCAGGCAGCCTTCTTTCATTCCTTTTTTCGAACTCGGCAGGGGGACGAAGGGGGGTGAGCAGAGAGTGGGGAGCGTCTGCATGTTTTTAGATAATTTCATTACAACCAGGGATTTCTTACAAAATACAAGATCTTTCTCCCCAAGCCCCTTAAAAAGCTCTTTTATTTTCCCTGCCTCAGTAGAAGTGAAAAAAAAGAACACGGCTAGTCAGCCCCTGGTCATGTCTAATGTAAACGTAGGAAACCAAAAGGGGCATCTTATTCAGGCTGAGACTTACAGGCTTCACTTTTTTTGATGACATATATTTAGAAAAGTGATTAAATACCCCTTTTGGGGTCACACACAACATTAAATGTGGCAAAACCCCTTTAATGGATACATTTTTTTTATAAAAAGTCGCCATTGGGTTGGGATATTTAGTAATGTATTAGATGTATAATACAGAAATAATTGTGGTTGTGTGTCCAAAATATTAAATTGTGAACCCAGCTGATGTGAACAGTCTGCTCAACATTTGGATACTGTATGGCGGTTTTATTTGAGCACTGTATTTTACTATAAGTAACACAAGTGGAGTTTGAATGTGTGGTCTATTTATTATGAAGGTTTGGTTAGGCAATAGAATATTAAGAATTTTTCCATGAAGTGCATATCTTATTTTCTCTTTTAAGTGTGTTCCTGGAAGTCTGAGAATCTTCCCTTCCCATTTCCGTAATAAAAATAAGTAGTGTATTCTTAAAAATTAGAAAATGATTTTTTGTTTTTCCTTGTTTTATTTATTTATTTTTTTAAATTTGTAGGAAAATTTAGGGGGGTTCCTTTTTTATTTTGTCATTAATTCTCTGTGAAAATCATATTTACTTGCATGGCTTTTACATATGGCTTTCATTGGTTTATACTTCCTCTCTCCAAGCATTCGCATCAGAACATCAGAACTCTCTTAATCTCTTTTCAAAGATGCAAGCCATATGGTCTTACAACATCATTTACTTTAATTATGTTTACAATTAAACTGGGATATCTCTAAATTTACAGGGACATCTTGTAGTACAATAGATTTAGATTTTAATTGAAGTTGCCAGACTGATTAATCTGAATCCAACACCTGTTGCCTTAAGATTACAATCAACTTTCAAAATCATTGTGACATATAAATATGCCCAGTGGTGTGCAGATGAAATTGCCGGGGTTAAGGAAAGCTTGATAGAATATACAAGAATGTGCATTAAAATAAATAACTTTTTAACCCTTCATAAAAACTTGTAAAAAAAATAGAAAATTGCATAATAAATAATTTAAAACATACAAAACAATTTATCATCTAAATGAGCCCTTTTTGTTCAGATTTGTCTCTATATCTTCATAACAGATTTCTGTTTTTCTGAGCTCAAAATCTCAGAGTTAAATGACCAAATTCTGGCAGCCAGTATCTACCACTAGAGGGAGCTTTAAGGGTGTTCATGTGGCCTATTTGTGGGGCAAACTTCAGGGTGTAATTGCGCTGCAATGTGCCCTAAGTATACCCCACAAATATAGTAAAATCATAGCACTTATTGAGTGCTATGAATTTATGACGTATTCCCTGGTGTAAGCACCAGAAAGAAGTGACGTCACTTTTTCTATATGTGGGGAAAGGGAGGGTGAATGAGGGCAGGGCCTGAGCGCTGTTAGAAGTATGCGCTGGCAACAGAATCTGGTAGATGTTTTAGCTTTCCAGACCCATACTTATGAATAGACACTGGTGGAACAGCCCCTAGGGCTATGCATTGAAGGGGGCAGCACCAGCTACTATTTAAAAAAAAAAAAAAAAATTGTTTGCTTTTTTTTTCTTTCAACCCCTCTTCCCTTCCTTACACCAGACTTATTATTTAATTTTATTTGGAGAATATTACATTATTTTTTAAAAGACAGATTGTAAACTCAACATTTAATTTGGGAGAGATATCTTATTTGATTTGGAAAGGAACCACTGTGGGTAGTAAATGACAGTAAGTTAGCTCTGAATTTTATTGGGCTCAGGGAGATAGTTGTTCAGATGTTTAATTTGCAGGAGGAGATGAATGAGAGCCCAGCAACTGTGAATTTAATTGGAGGGGGGGTGTTTTTAAATCCAAACTTACCCTCTTATGTCAAGATCCTGTGCAATGGTACCTGCAGTTAAAGAGGACCTGGCAGTGAAGCAGAGTAGGTAATGTATGAAGGGGTCTGATTCTTTAAATTTGCATTTTTTGGGGGGAATTCCAATCGGTGTCTAACAAATGTAGGAGTCTGGTGTCTGAAATAGTTTAGGGGTGTGGTTAAAAATCTGAATTAACTCAATATTCTGGTTTAGGGGGGAAGCACACTGTCTGATGTGATGCGATGCCATCATTATGTCAGCTACCATAAAGCTTCTAAAAGATGGCGGTCATAGGTGGTGGCATCCGACTCCATATGGAAAGAAGGATAAATAAGTATTTTACTGGTGCCTTTTTACTGAGAGCACTGTCTATTTGGGGCACTATACATAGCACAACTTTATGCTGTATATGGCACAGTTTACATGTGGTACTATTTATGTAACTATTTTACATGGTACAGTTGGATGAACACTATCTACATGATACTGTACAAATTTATATTGGGCTCTATCTGTGTTATGGCACCATCTGTATGTCTCTGTATACTGTAGTGCTCTGTGGGGGAGCTATATACAGTATCTCAAAAAATTAGCACACCGTCACATTTTTGTAATTAATGTATTATATATTTCATGGGACAACACTGAAGATATGACACTTTGATAGAAATTAAAGTAATCAGTATATAGCTTTAATAACTGTGCAAACTTATTGTGCCCTCAAAATAACTCAACACACAGCCATCAATATCTAAACTGCTGGCAACAAAAGTGAGTACAACCCTAAGTGAAAATGGACAATTTCTGCCCAAAGTGTCAATATTTTGTGTGGCCACCATTATTTTCCAGCACGGCCTTAACTCTTTTGATCATGAAGTTCACTAGAGTTTCAAAGATTATAGCCACTGGAATCCTTTTCCACTCCTCATGGAGCTGGTGGATGTTCCGTTTGAGGATACCCCACAGATGCTCAATAGGGTTTAGGTCTGGAGACATGCTTGGCCAGTCCAGCACCTTTACCTCATTTTCTTTAGCAAGGTAGTGGCTGTCTTGGAGTTGTGCTTGGGGTCATTATTATGTTGGAATACTGCCATGCAGCCCAGTTTCCAAGGGGGCGCCCTGCTCTGTTTCAAAAGTCACGTAATTTTTGGGCATTCAGGGTTCCCTCAATAAACGGCAGTTTCCCCACACCCGGGCCCGCACCCCATGCACCCCCCAAACCATGACACTCCCCCCCCCATGCTTGTTTTTTTTGTGGGCCCAAGACACACTTGTCTTTGTAGTCCTTCACTTTTTTCCCACACACACGCTTGACCCCATCGCCCAAAAATAAGTTTTTTTGGAATCATCAGACCAAAAGGACAGGGTTTCTACTAATCCATACCCTTTACCCTGAATGTCTTCAGCAAACTTTTTGCGGGCTTTCTTGTGAACCCATCTTTAAAAGAGGTTTCCCCTTCTCGGCGAAAAACCTTTCCCAGATCAATTTAAATGCAGTGTGCGATTTTTGGTCTGAGCCCCGGCCCCTTCACCCTCTTTAAACCTCTGCAGCAATGTTTGGTAGCCTAAATTGTTTATTTTGAAAAAGAAACCCTCTGGAAAATGACGCTGAGCTGTCCCACCCCAACTTCTCTGGTCGATTTGTGCGAGGCCTGTTCTGAGTGGAACCTGTTTTTTTTAAAAGGGGTTTGTTCATCAAAAAATGATTTATTTTTTTAATCACGTTTTTATTTTAAACACTTTTTTTTTTATTTTCCATATTATTTTTCCTTTATTAGTTTCAATAATTTTTAAAGTCTTGCAGTTTTCCCCTTTAAAACCTTTAAACCTAATAATAGCCTGAACCCTTACGTTCTGTAGAAAAAAGGTTTTTCACTAGTCTGCTCATTATCAGCAAAAAGCAGGGTAAAAATGAAAGGGGCCCATTAATGTTTTATATTTAACACAGGATCCCCCATTTACAATAGGAGATGGTCCCCAGCCCCTCCCCCTCCTTGCAGACTGACTTATTTCCAAAATCACAAGCATGACTACAAAAAACCCCCTTTCCCATAAGTCAAGGAACCGGGGGTCAAATCCTTAAGCCTCCCCATGTTTCATGAAGCCCGCTCTAAAGTATCTCATTGGGCTGCTGGGTTTAAAGCCCCGGGGGGCAAGGCCCAAAAAAGCTTTCCTCAAAATCATAATAGCGACAAATTGAGAAATCTTTTAGTTTAAAAAATAAAAACGGCTAAGAAGAAAAAAAATATGGAGCAGGGTCTTTTAATTTTAATAAGTAAAAAAAAAAAAAAAATTGGGCGACAGATTCTCTTTAAAAAGTTTTGGTTTTTTGGTGGTGGGGTGAAGCCCCATTTTCGGGTGACGGCAATCTTCTTGTAGCCTACACCATCTTTTTGTAGAGCGACAATTTTTTTTTTTTTTTGATCCCTTTTCCCTGAAGGGGCCAGGGTTGGGAACCAGTGACCAGCATGATGGAGTGTGAGAACAATAACACTAAATAAAAACACCCTTGCCCCTCCCCTCCCCCCCCAACCACTCACCTAGTGACCTAGTAACACTAACATGTCTCATGACACCATGGAAAAGAAAATTATTTTTGTTGCCAGTGGTTTAGATATTTATGGGTTTTGTTGAGTTTTTTTTGGGGGAAACACCCAAATTTTAAAATGTTATACAAGCTGTACACTGAAAAGGCTTTAAAATTGTATTAAAGGGGCAAAATTTTTAGTGTTGTCCAGAAATGGGGGGGGTACTAAATTTTGGAGGGACTGGGTTTATGACCCTATTTTTTCTATAAGGGGACTGTCTTTTTTGGGCAGTAAAGCATTTTTGGGGAAAAAGTAAACAAGCAAAAATTTTTTATTTGCGGTAATAGTCAGATGGCATTATAGAAAAGGCAGAATGGATACTTGTTAAAGGGAAGGGGATGTATGGGAGAAACATGAAACCAAAGATGTCTGTGTGGCAAATTTTTCAGAGGTTTAGGGCTCATAAATTTTGGGAAAAAGATGGTGGGTTGGGGTTTGATGGAGAGAAAAAAGGGAAAAAAAAATAAAACCAAAACAGAAAAAGACGTCTTTTTGAGGCCCCTGGCCTGAATTGGTTATTTTGTCTTTGACAGCATCTGATTAGTATTTTAAAACATTTTTCCAAGCTGCAGTTTTGGGGGATACTCTGTAGGGGCCCCTCTTTTTCTTGGCGTACAGGAACATTTATTTAACATCATTAATTTTGGTAAAAAATTTACTTTACATGGTGGGAATTCTGCCATTTTTGGGGGGGGGGGGGGGGTTGGGGGGGTTTTATTTTTGCATCTCTAAAGACGGATTAAACCAGTCATTGTTTTGGTGGTGGGTTTTTTATAGGGATGGTGATACTATTTCGTTACAGTATAGTGATGCTATTCACTCATTGTATGATGGTGTTATGGTATGGTGAAATTATTTAGTCCCCATACACTGGCGTTATCCAAGCACGGTGTGGTGGTGTTATTTAGTCCTGGTGTGGTGGTATTTTGTAGTTACAGTATAGTGGTATTTATTCATTGTATGATGGCGTTATGGTATGGTGAAACTATTTAGTAACAGTACGGTTAAATTATTTAGTCCCCATACAGCGGTGTTATCCAGGCATGGTGTGGTGGTGTAATTCAGTCAATGTATAGTTGTGGGAGCTATATCCAAGACATTCAGCATTCACCAATATAGGTAAAAATCAAGGGCCTTATGTATGAAAATTGTCTAGCAGAAAGACTATCTATGTTAGAGCTCAGATTTTATTTTATATAGTGCTTTGGAAAAATAAATGCTGAACTCTGATTGGTTGATATGAGCTCTGATTGGTTGCTACAGGCAACAAAGACAGTTTTTATACATAAGGCCCCAAATCTTCATGCTTTATTCTGCCCCATTAACCAGAACAGTTATATATCTACATACTGATGACTCACTCTCATCGGGACGCCATCATTGACTGTCCCAAGGATTTCTTAACTTGCGGATTGTCGCTTTCGTAAGCAGAAGGGCACACAGACACAGGGCTTCAATTTAAACCTGGCCTCAGCCAGCTTTAGTGAGGCATAGGAATTACAGGATTACAAACAGCATCAAAATAAACCTTGGCTGTCTGGTCACTAACTAAACATATATAAGTTTAACCCTCAACTACCCAGGGGTACCAGCACCCCCCCAAAAAAAAAAAAAACAGAGTCCTTTCTATCAGCTTCTGTCAAGCCTCTGGGGGCCAGAGCCTCTCTCCAGCTCATCTGCTGCACTGCCAGCTGGCAGACCACACCCCCGAACACCTGCAGGCACAGGCCTTTTATAGCCCTTCAGGGACTTGCCCAAAACCTGGCCTGGAACACGGGGAGTAGACACCCACCCAACACATTGTCTACTTCCGACAAGGACTGACCCAGAGCAGCCAAACTAATTATAAACGGCTGCCAACCGCTAACTGTGGCTGACAACATATACATATTGTACATCTTTTCAGCCAAATATCCCAAGATTTATCTCTTCAGTCAAACACCAAGGGACTTCAGTTAATTTACATTGTTGTTGTTTTAGATGTCTTGGGAGGATCAGAAGATATTCTGAACAACCCGGAATCATGAGGAGATTTTTTTTAAACTAAACATGATTAAATCCATGTTAAACGTTTCAAGAGAGTAATAAAAGGATGAACATCAAACTCCAAACACACAATGCTTGGACATTTAGCTAACTGATTATTCTATTCTTAAAAAGCTATATTATTATGCAGGAGACCTCACTAAATTTAGGAGGAGGGGCATAGCAAAGACCAAAATGTGGCTCTCATTACAGTGGTGGGTTTCTGTCCTCAGGACAAAATGGGCCTTGTGTTTGCATCTAGGTCCATACCCTGTTTATAACTCTAAAGGTGGTCATACTCTGTATTCTTAAATTGATTAAAACTGACAATCTGAACCAAAACAATCCTTTGTCCGGTGAAATTCAACTTCAATTTTCTTAATTAAATTATATTAAATCTTAACTAAATCTTAGGGTGCACACTATACCCACCATGTTGTATTAAATATGAAACACAGAAGGAAATTGCCTCTTAGGCTTCAAGTGCCCCTCACCTCCTGTCTCTTTCCCCCTCCTTGTAGATTGTGAGCCCTAGCGGGTAGGGTCCTCTCTCCCTCTGTCGTGCCAATTTTCATTAATCACTTATCATTGTACTCGTTTGACTTATGTTATGTATGCAACCCCCTCGAATGTACAGTGCCCTGGAATCAATGGCGCTTTAAATTTAATAATAATAATAATAATAAAGTCAAATTCAAAATGGTGTCATAATTGCTAGTACTTGTATAATAGTCGCTTCTATTTTGAGTATAAACTGTGTAGTCAGTAACATGAATGACCCTTCCATAAAAGATTGATCATCCAGTGCCCTATGTCATTGAATATGTATAACCAGTTTATACAACAGTAATAGCCAATGTGGTCTAAATGTGTATGGCTGCATCGGCACAGTAATCATTTGTTCAACAATTGTTCTATCATTCCCTCTTGTCTCTAGTGTGTATGGAAAACTTTGGTCCAATTTTTCAACCTTATGTTTATTAATAATTCAGTTCCTCTGGAGAAGGGAATTTAGAACAGAAGAGAAGAAGAATCCAACTATGGCTAACCTTCTTCTACAATAGCCCCAAAACAGCTGCATGGTCTATCTGCATGGCATTTATGGCTCTAAGTGTATATTCTCAATTTTGGATTCAGTGTCTGGTTTGGCTACAAAATGCATCCAAAAAACTGTGCTGGTTGAATATGTCCTATCTTTTCTAAGTGTATTATGTGTTAATCAAATGCTGCAATGCTATATTCAACTGCACATAGAAGTATACTGCTGTAGTTAATATAATATTAGATAATTGTGTCCATACATAGAATATTCAGTTTATAATTTGTGGTCTCAGTTTCATGAGTATGTCATCATTTTCAAATATCACCAAACCACTCACTGCTGAACCTAAATGAAGGGCAAACATTATAGAAAATTTTCCATTCATGTCTTAAGATTTAAAGCAGTCAGAAATAATCTTCTTTTAATTAATGTACTGTACAACATGAAAAAAGTTTCTTTTTTACATTTCTTTATTGTTGCCGAAAATGATGTAGAGATATAAAATGCCTTTTTAAGATGCTTTTTCAATTTTCCTTAATTAAATCTTAGGATGCACACTATACCCACCATGTTTTATAAAATATAAAGCACAAAAGGACATCGCCTCTTAAGCTTCAAGGCAAATTCAAAATGGTGTCATAAAATTTAAAAGCATTTACTGTAACAGAGGCAAATTTGCCATGTGTTCTATGATTAAAGATTTAAAACACAAGGCCTTTCAAGGGTTTCCAACTTTTTCAAATGTTGGTTGTTATTCATAGAGCAGCATAGTGACTTGCACCACCTAGTACTGTCACCTTCAACAAATCATTATTCCAACCATTTTTTCTTTAGCAGCATTAGAAGACCAATGGTTGTCAGCAATCTGAATCCAATCATTTTTGATCTAGGAAATCCACTAGATTGTTAAAGTTGGACTGGAGTAATGCCTATGAACAGGGATAGAATTAGCATCTAGGTAGTGATTAAACCTTTTAATCCCCATCTCAGTCTATGTGCAGTGCTAAATCCCCCATTTCACCCTCCGAACAATTGATGGTCAGAAAGCCTGAGGAACATGGACAAAATTCAGAGGCAAAGAGGGAAGTCAGTTAGTAGCCATTGGAAAAAAGAGAGACACGGCTGCTATGAGTAATGTACCAAGTACCAAGAGTGAACAGCTTTGGAGAACCGAAACCAAGTAAAGCCAAGGAACATTGTAAACTGAGTGAATGTGGTGGTTGGGAAACACGGGAAGAGTACTTGGACGGAAAGGTGGACTACCTTCTCGCAGGCCTGCCACCAAAGACATTGTACCATTCCAGGCCACTCAAATCAACATTCCAAAAGTTATTACTATTTTTGTTTGATTTTGAACAAAGTTTCAAGTAGTCTTCCGAGTTCAGCGGTGGTTATTGTTAGTGTTTGTGACGCCATTGTTCCTTGGGTCATTACATATGTTATTAATCAGAAATATGATTAGTGGTAAGCAATAGTTTTGTAAGGTGCTGAAGACAGAAGTTATTCACCAGTTTAAGGTTTGCTATAAGTCAGGCAGACTTTTATCCTGGAGAGGACACAGCTGGATTTTATGATGGACATCATAGGTAGAGATGGCCGAATTTCTCAAAAATTCGGTTCGCACTAGCCGAATTTTTCGACAAAAATTCGTTTCGTTCGAATTACTTCGGCACGAATTCACGTTAAATAAAAACGCTATTTCCAGGCTGCCCAGAGCTGCAGGGTGCCTGTAGAACGTTGTGCCATGCTTAAAATATGCAGAGGGAGCTTTGGTTTGGTCTTCAATAACAATGTTGTGTTTTAGTATTGACAACGCACATGACTGCCGTCCGCTCTTAGAATCGCTTCACCTATAAATCCCTGGGACTTAAGAGGGGCAAAATGTGACCAAAAAACTCAGCGGGAAGGTAGCCTGATAAAGTCATGCTAGCGAAAGGCTGGAAAAAAACATGCTGAGAGCTCAGGGTGGCAAACATTAGTGAATAGTGAGTGTGGAGGTGGTGACGGCGGCAGCCACCAGCAGCATGAGGTCAGGCAGTGGGCACCAATGGACATTCTGGAGGCGGGCCCCAAAACAGTATTAGGCCACAGGGTGGCCACAATCACACAGTGTGGAGGTCATGGCAGCAGGCAGCATGAGTGCAGGACAGTGGCACAATGACATTCATGGAGGCGGCAAAAACAGTATTGGCCAACGAGTGGCACAATCACAAGTGTGAGGTCACGGCGGCAGGCAGTATGAGGTCAGACAGTGGCACAATGGCATTTCTGGAGGTGGCAAAACAGTATTAGGCACAGAGTGGCACAATCACAACAGTGTGGAGTTCACGGCGGCAGCAGTATGAGTCTAAGGCAGTGGCACAATGACATTATGGAGGCGGCAAAACCAGTATTAGCCAAGAGTGGCACAATGATACTGTGTGGAGTGTCACGAGCGGCAGCAGTATGAGGTCAGACAGTGCACAATGACATTATGGAGGCGGAAAAAACAGTATTAGGGCACAGAGTTGGCACAATCACACAGTGTGGAGGTCACGGCGGCAGCAGTTTTGAGGTCCAGACAGTGGCACAATGGCCATTCTGGAGGTGGCAAAAAACAGTATTAGGCCACCAGCAGTGGACAATGATACAGTGTGGAGTTCACGGCGGCAGCAGTATGAGGTCAGACAGTGGCACAATGACTATTATGGACGGGAGGAAAAAACAGTATATAGGCACAGAGTGGCACAATCACACAGTGTGGAGGTCACGGGCGGCCCCAGCAGTATGAGGTCGACAGTGGACACAATGGCATTCTGTGGAGGTGGGCAAAAACGTATTAGGCCACAGAGTTGGCACAAAATGGATACAGGGTGGAGGTCACTCGGCGGCAAGCGAGTATGAGGGTCACGACTCAGACAGTGGCACCAATGACATTGTGGAGGCGGAAAAAAAAAAAAACAGTTTTAGGGCACAGAGTGGCACAATCCACAGTGTGGAGCGTCACCGGGCGGGGGCAGCAGTATGAGGTCAGCGCAATTGGCACTATGGCATTCTGGAGGTGGCAAAACCAGTATTAGGCCACAGTGAGTGGCACAATCACCCAGTGTGGAGGTCACGGCGCAGCCGTATGAGGTCAGGCAGTGGCCACAATGACATCTATGGAGGCTAGGCAAGGAAAAAAAAACAGTTATTAAGCCGCAGAGTGGCACAATCACACAGTGTGGAAGTTCACGGCGCAGCCCAGTATGAGGTCATGGCAGGTGGCAAATGACATTATGGAGGGGCACAAAACAGTATTAGGGCCACAGAGTGGCCACAATGATACCGTGTGGAGGTCACGGCCAGCTAGCAGAATGAGGTCAGGGAAGTGGCACAATGGACTATCGGAGGCGGAAAAAAAAAAAAAAACAGTATTAGGGCACAGAGTGGCACCATCGGCACCAGTGTGGAGGTCACGGGAGCAGCTGTATGAGGTCAGACAGTGGCACAATGACATTATGGAGGCGGAAAAACAGTATTAGGGCACAGAGTGGCACAATCACACAGTGTGGAGGGGCTGGCTCACGGGCAGTGCAGCAGTATTAGGTCAGGACAGTGGCACAATGGCATTCTGGAGGTGGCAAAACAGTATTAGGCCACAGAGTGGCACAATCACACAGTGTGGAGGTCACGGCGGGCATCAGTATGAGGTCAGGCAGTGCACAATGACATTATGGAGGCGGGGAAAAAACAGTATAAAGCACAGAGTGGCACAATCACACGTGTGGAGGTCACGCGGGCAGCAGTTGGCAGCAGTATGAGTTCAGCAGTGGCACAATGAATTAGGAGGCGGCAAAACCGTATTAGGCCACGAGTGGCACCAATGTACGTGTGGAGGTCACGGAAGCAGCGTATGAGGTCAGACATGGCACAATGACATTATGGAGGCGGGAAAAAAAAAATAAAAACAGTATTAGGGGCACATAGTGGCACAATCACACAGTGTGGAGGTCTCGGCGGCAGCAGTATGAGGTCAGACAGTGGGCATATGACATTATGGAGGTGGTGGAAAAAACAGTATTAGGGCACAGAGTGGACAATCACACGTGGATGTGTCACGCTGGCAGCATTTAATGAGGTCAGCAGTGCACAATTGACATTATGGAGGCGGCAAACAAGTATTAGGCCACAGAAGTGGCACAATGATTCCGTTGTGGGAAGGTCACGGCAGCAGCCAGTTATGAGGTCTAGACAGTGGCCACACAATGATTATGGAGGCGGGCAAGACAGTATTAGGCCCACAGAGGAAGTGGCAACAATCACACGTTGTTTGGAGGTCACGCGAGGCAGCATGTATTATGAGGGTCAGACAGCGTGGCACAATGACATTATGGAGGCGGGCAAGATCAGTATTAGGCACAGAGTGGCACAATCACACAGTGGTGTGGTACGGCGGCAAGAGTATGAGGTAGGCAGTGGCACATGACTTTATGGATGGCGGCAACCAAAAACAGTTATTTTTTAAAAGGGGCCACAGAGTGGCACAATGATCAGTGTGGAGGGTTCACGGTGGCAGCAGTATAGGTCAGACGGTGGCACAATGACATTTTATGGAGGTGGAAAAAACAGTATTAGGGCACAGAGTGGCACAATTCACACAGTGGATAGGTCACAACGGGCAGCTGTATGAGGTCAAGGCAGTGGCCAATGACATTATGGAGGCGGCCAAAACAGTCTTAGGCCAAAGAGTGGCACAATGATACCGGGTGGAGAAAGGTTCACGGCAGCAGCAGTATGAGGGTCAGACAGTGGGCACAATGACATTATGGAGGCGGAACAAGACAGTATTAGGCCTCAGAGTGGCACAGATCACACAGTGTGGAGGTCACGGCGGGGCAGCAGTATGAGGTTCGACAGTGGCACAATGGACATTATGGGAGGCGCCCAAGACAGTTTAGGCCACAGAGTCGGCACAATTCACACGTAGTGGTGGTCACTGGCGGGCAGCAGTTTGAGGTCTGGCAGTGGCACAATGACTTTATGGAGGCGGCAACACAGTATTATGCCACAGAGTGGCACAATGATACAGTGTGGAGGTCACGGTGGCAGCAGTATGAGGTCAGACAGTGGCACAATGACTTTATGGAGGTGGAAAAAAACAGTATAGGGCACAGAGTGGCCACAAATCACACAGTGGAGGTCACAGCGGCAGCAGTATGAGGTCAGGCAGTGGCACATATGGACATTATGGAGGCGGCAAAACAGCTATTAGGCACAGAGTGGCACAAGGATACCGTGTGGAGGTCAGGCAAGCAGCAGTATGAGGTCAGGACAGTGGCACAATGACATTATGGAGGTTGGAAAAAACAGTATTTTGGCACAGAGTGGCACAATCACACAGTGGAGGGGCCCAGCCGGCAGCAGGTCAGGTAGGCAGTGGCACAAATGACAAATTCTGGCGCTGGCAAAAAAAAGGAGTAGGGCCAAAGAGTGGTTACAATGACACCCAGTTGTGGAGGGCACGGCAGGGAGCAACAGAGCAGCATAAGGCAGACAGTGCACAATGACACAGTGTGGATGGCACGGCGCAGGCCACATCAAGCCAGCATGAGGTCAGGACAGTGGACAATGACAAATTTGGGAGGTGGCAAAAAAACAGGAGTAGGCCACAGTGTGGAGGGGCACGGCAGCAGCCACTGGCTAGCAGCATGAGGTTAGGACAGTGGCACCAATGGACACAGTGTGGAGGCACGTCAAGGAGGTACAGCAGCAGCATGAGGTCAGAGGAGTGGCACAATGACATTCTGGCAGGTGGCAAAATAGTATTAGGCCACCAGAGCAGGCACAATGACTGAGAGCAGAGGTCACGGCGGCAGCCAGCATTGAGGTCAGGCAGTGGCACAATGACAGAGGAGTGGAGGTGATGGATCAGGAGAACAGCATGAGGTCAGAGAGTGGGCACAATGACATTTTCTTGGAGGGTGGCAAAACGAGTTACAGGCCGCAGAGTGGCAACAAAGGACACTAGTGTGGATGTCACGGGCAAACAGCAACAGCAGCAGCAGCATGAGCACTAGAGATGGCACAATGACAGAGTTTGAGGTGGGTGGCAAATTACCAGTCCTGGTAAAGACGGTGGTAGGCAGTGGGGAGAAAAGAAAACTATCAGCAGTGTGTGGCATCAGTCGTGGTGCGGAATCAGAATAGTGGCTGAGGCAGGTAGTTTGAACCCAGACTGAAGCCTAGGCATTGGTGTGTGAATCCTGGCCGATCCAAGCCTGATCTCATCTGACAAAGGTCAGTCGTTCAAACATTTCCCGTGGACAAGCGGGTTCTCCTTGGGGGTTGTAAAACGATGGCCCTCCGCACTGAACAACCGCACTGATGCCACACTTATGGCCGGGCAGGAAGCTTCTCCACTGCAAAACTCGGCAAAGTTGCGGCCCACACCATCAGTTTGGCTGGCCCAGTAGTCCAGCGGATCTTCAACTGGGGGTGGCCAGAGTGCCTGTCCAAAGTAGGCCACAACCTGTTGGTTCAGGGAATCGCTCATTGGTACTGCTGTGCTGCTGTGGTGACTGCCCTCCTCTAGGCGGGTGAAGGAAGGCATGCTTCATTAGTGATCCAGACTTAGGTTACTGCTGATGGAGCTGGTACATGCTCCTACCCCACTTCCCCCAGCAGACCGCAGGAGTAGTACTGTTGACGCGACTGAGGAACCCCCCGGATCAGACCTGTCCAGAGGAGGGAAGACATGCCGCAATAGGCAGCGGCCCAAACTGATTACGGTGGATTTTCCCTATAGTATTTGAGTTTGTCTTCCCTCTCAATAAAGCTGGGAAAAAGGCTCCCATTTTGGAACCAGGTAGCGAGGGTCCAAATAGGGTGGGGGAGAGCCAGAAGTCATCCCTCTGCGGATTGCTGACTATTCGGCTGTCATTTAGCCAGGCAAATAAGCATGCTGCGGGGACATTGCACAAGTGACTCGAGGGGCTCCTGCCTCCATTTCCACTGTTATACTGCCACGGTGCTTGGAGTTCATCTGCCTCGTTTCCTCATCTCCATCCACCTCATCAGCTGTCCTGTCCTCCTCTCTTTGTCACCTGGGTGAAAATACCACTCTTTCACCAGACAATGTTCTGCTCAATGTCCTCCTCTCCTCCTCCTCATTTTCAGTCCAACGGACTCCATTTGAGACAACGCGATGTAGTGCCACATCTGCCAGTCCCCTGCCCAGACAGATTTTCAGAATCTGTTCCAGGACATGAAGCAGTGGAATGCGTTATTCAATTCCGTAGTCCTGGCGATGACAAATACGGTGGCCTCCTCGAAATGGCCTCAAACAAACGGGCAGGTGTCAGCATGGCTGCCACTGGATGACATTCAAAGTTACACATGGAGTACTTCTGTCTTCCTGGATCAACAAAAAATCGTTAATGGCCTTTCTCTGTTATACGTCGAGTCCTCCACATGTGAAGGCTGGAATTCCAGCGGTGGAAACATCGCATATCAGTGCATGTTGGGGGAGGCCGTTTTTCTGCGCTGCAACTCGAGGGAGGGTGTTCCTGGCTTAGTACGAATGGATTAAAGTGCATGCACAGTTTTCTGGCCATTTTCCAGATTTGTTCATGAAGTCGGTCGGAAGACTTCAGGAACCTTTTTACAACCAGATTGAACACGTGCGCCATGCAGGGGCATGGACCATCCCTCCTCGGTGCAGGCGGACACATGTTCCTTCCCATTGTTCCGTCACCTGTTTCAGATTGCAGATGGCGCGGAGAAAGACACACATCGATTTCTTGTCATGGACGCGGAGCCGTTCCTCCCTGTGTGACGATCGTTCGCCGAGGCAAGCTAAGGTGTAGAACTGCGTGACCACCGCTGTGCTACACATGTGGTATGATGGGGCGAGGAGAAGTACTTGTGGAGCTTGAGGATGGTGGTGGTGGTGGAGGAGTAGGTGGGGACATTGGCGCAAGAGCAGCAGGTTTGACAACGTGGAGGAGGGAAAGCGGCGTCTTCCTGTCCAGTTGTTGGTGTGCCGATGGGCAGGATGCACATTACCCAGTGGGCCATAAAGGACATGTCTACTGGCCACTGGACCGTAGTTACGCTCCAGAACGTCCGCGCTGACGGTGTACCTTGGAACAAACCGATAAGCTCAAGGATGACCCATTTCTGTCTACAATATTTATGATAGTTGCTGGAGTTACTGCCTTTTGGAAAAAGAAATTACGGCTTGGAACTCTCATCTCGGCTCGGCACAAGCCATTAGTTCCTCTGAATGGTGCAGGTGTCCACATTTGAAAGGAGGGACTGCGAGTACCAACAACTTGGAAGGTTGAGAGCACGGTCACTGCTGACCTTAGGGATGGTTGGGACGCATAATACTGTTGTCTCTAGTTACCATCGCCTCTCTGAACGACTGCTGGCCGCCGATGAGTAGCGAGGAGCAGGAGCATCTGGACGGAGAAGAAGAGGATGTCAAAGAGAAACAGGCTGCCATTCTGCAGAGGGTGGTTGGTGGAGCTTGAATGGCTGAAATGGCATGTCGTGCCACCTGGCCGCTGATGTGCTGCAGCGGCAGGGATGGACCAACACAATCTGAGCCCGTTTCTTCCCAGGCCACCGGGATGGTGACGCTGCATGTGTTGGACGGCAGGGCCGTTTGTGCCAACGTTAGCTCCCTGGCACGCTTCACTTACTGCCCACAGATTCTCATATACCCATATTCTGGCTCCCTCCGGTGTCTTAGCAAAGAAACTGCCACACCCGCCGAGTAGATGATTTTACCGCCAACGCTCGCATGAGTGATACTGCCGCCGCTGCTCGCTGCAGCCCCTGTGCGCTACTGTCTTGGACCTGCGAAAAAAAAAAAAGGGGGAAAAAAAGGGGCGGGGGGAGGGGTTTTTTTTTTTTTTTCTACCCGTGGCCGCTTGGCTCCGACCTCACACTGCTGCTACCCTGCTGACTCACGGCCACACACCCATTGTGGCTGCGCCGCTGCCTGACGCGGCAAGCTGACGCCCTCTTCTCCTGACTGCTGATTGAAGCCCTTGCTTCACCCGGCTCCAGTGCTTGGTCGGGCTACATCATATTATTGTGTTTCATCGTCACTACTGTCCTATCACCGGTCTTGTGTTAAGCCGAGGCTGACCTTCCACCACAGGTCCTTCACCATGCCACTTTTCCTCCAACATCTATACTTTGCGCCCTACTGCCAAGAAGCTGGGGATATTGCCCCATTTCTTCGTTGCCACGTACTGCCTGACTGCCCCTCTCAAATTGTTTCATCCTCGCTATATAGTGGGCTGAGCCAGACCCACATTAGTAGAATCCTGACTGGGGGAAATGGATGGGACAGAGGCGGGTGAGGGACAGGTGATGGGCGCTGACCCGCTCCCGGGCCATGCCAAATAAAGTGTTGTGTCTGAGGTTCCCACCGACTCTTGGCTGGGGTTTGTAGATGTCATCTGGGAGGAAGAGGATGACCTAGTCACCAATCAAGAATCCCTTGGGTTGCTGAACAACCACACGGCCGCTAGATGACAGCGGCAGTTGTATTGGGGCCTCACGAGTGACCCTGCTGCGAGTCCCCTTTGCTGTGCTGCGACTGGGCCCGTTTCAGAAATTTTGTGCCACTGCCACTCGCAGGTTGCAGAGCCTGCCACCTCTCTGTCTGACATACGGTTTGTTCTTCAATGTACAGAAACACTGTTTGGATGAAGCTATCTGTATATGATAAATATACCACCCTGTTTTTGACTCCAAATGTATCAGTAACAAAGCTTGGGGGTAACCATTGGATATAAATGCGCCTCAACAAATGGCCAGGAAAAAATTTACTTGTATGTGTCGTTTACAAGCACTGTGTGTTTTTCTAAATTGTTAAAAGCACAACAGGCTTAATTAACCTTCGCTTGTGAAATATTGGTACAAGAAAAAATGTATATATTTCGGTGTTGAAAAAGCACGGTTCATTTTTGTCAGCACAGCAGCCAAAACAAGCTTAATTAACCCCAGGTTTGTAAATTGCGCAATGAATTGAGCCCGACAAATAGTAGTTTGTAGGGTGTTACAATTGGTGTTTTCTACGCCACCCACACAAGAGATACAGTTGTAATTAGCCTATGCTTGTGTATTAGGCTACAAAAAAAAATATATATAATTGGCGTTGAAAAAGACGGTTAATTTTTGTCATGCACACAGCAAAACATCGCTTAATTAACCCCTGATTGTTAAAATTGCGCCAAAGAATTGGAGCCCGCACAAAAATAGTAGCGTGTTCAAAATTGCGGTGTTTCTACGCCACACAACAAGCGATACAGTTGATTAGCTTTTGCTTGTGAATTAGGCTACCAAAAAAAATATATATATTTGGCTTGAAAAAGCACGGGTTTATTTATGTCTAGCACCACCAGCATAAAACAACGCTTTATTACCCGCTGGATTGTATATTGCGCCAAAGGATTGAGCCGCACAATCTAAGTAGCGTGTTTTCTTACGCACACAACAAGAGTTACAGTTGTGAATTAGCCTTTGCTTTGTGATATAGGCTACCAAAAAAAAAATATATATATTTGGCGTTGAAAAAAGACGGTTTATTTTTGTTCAGCACACCAGGCAAAAACAACGCTTAAATTAACCCCCTTGGATGTAAATTGCGCCAAAGAATTGAGGCCAGCACAAACTTGTAGCGGTTGTTACAAATTGGTACTGTTTTCTACGCCAAACAACAAGAGATACAGTTGTAATTTAGCTTTTGCTTGTGAATTAGGCTAACCAAAAAAAAATATATATATTTGGCAGTTGAAAAAAGACGGTTTATTTTTGGTCAGCACACCAGCAAAACAACGAATTAATTAACCCCTGGATGTAAATTGCGCCAAAGAATGAGCGCACAAACTAGTAAGCGTGTTTTCTACGCCACCACAACAAGGAGATACAGTTGTAATTAGCCTCGTTGCTTGTGAATTAGGCTACCAAAAAAAAAATATATATATTTGGCGTGGTGAAAGACGGGTTATTTTTGTGAGGGCACCAGCAAAACAACGCGTAATTAACCTGGATGAAATTCGCCAAAGAATTGAGCGCACAAACTAGTAGCTAGTAGCGTGTTACATTGCGTGTTTTCTACGCCACCACAACAAGAGATAACAGTTGTAATTAGCGCTTTGCTTGTGAATTAGGCTACAAAAAAAATATATATATTTGGCGTTGAAAAAGACGTTTATTTTTGTCAGCACCAGCAAAAACACGCTTTAATTAACCCCTGGGATGTAAATTGCGCCAAGAATTGAGCCGCACAAAACTAGTAGCGTGTTACAATTGGGTGTTTTCTAGCCACACAAACAAGAGATACAGTTGTAATTAGCTTTGCTTGTGAATTAGGTACCAAAAAAAAAAAAAATATATATATTTGGCGTTGAAAGACGGTTTATTTTTTTGTCAGCACACAGCAAAACAACGCTTAATTAACTTGGATGTAAATTGCGCAATAGAATTCAGCAGCAAAAATGAAGTGGTAATTGTATTGTAAAACGCTGTTTCTTTTAAATGAAGTACAACGGAACTGGGCTTAGATCCCACTTGGATAATGAATGTATATGCAGCCAGCTGCATTGGGTCGCACACTGGATTTAGATCCAATACCCCAAAAAATCAGAAATAGAAACATTCTGGAACAGTCTCTGGAGACAAGCTGAGTCCACCCCCGAAATCGCTGTATAAAAATCAGTTCTTCAGAAAGCGCTATTCACCCGCAGCAGCACCTTCCCTTTCAGTACAGTGAGAGGCTGTTGTGAGCTCCAGCGGGCAGTTCGGTCTTATTATAGTGCGGTGAGTCACAGAATCACCGCCGGTCTCTGATTGGACCCTTTCTTCTCTGCACATGTCATGAAGGCTATGCCCTTCTTCCCGAGGCTTTGCCCATGTACGCCAGTGCTCGCAGCCAGCCCATTTTATACAATCAAAAAGCACACTTCGTTCACCGAAGTACCCAAAGTTCGACTTCGGTCCGAAACAGAAGTTTTCCTGATTCTAAAACGAATTCCACTCGTTAGAATCAATTCGCCCATCTCTAATCATAGGTCCTGTTAGCCTGGATTTTACCACATATATTGAGTTTAAAAAATGAAAAAATGTAAAAAAAAGCAATCAATGCTTGGTGAATAGAGCTATGTTTAAATGAAATAAAAACAAATCTGAAAAATATGGGAATAGTCTAAGAAAAATACTTATATTTAACTGTATGTGCATTTTTTTCTTTAAGAAGTATTGACACTTGTCTTTTGCGCTGGTTTAAATTTAAAAAAAAAAATTTTTTAAAAAAGACATCCCCCAAAATGGTGTGTATCTGCTTCAAAAAAAATTTGGGTAAATGTCCTTTTAAAGCATATTTTGGTGCATAAAGTGCTCATTAAGGGTGACATGTATTTAAAGACAGCTGTCTTTAATAGTCATCTTTATTAATTAAATTAAAATAAATTCATAAATCTCTTTGTATATCATACTTTTAGGGTATGTTCACACAGCATATTGCGGTGCACACAAGTATGCACTGCAATACGCCTTCATGAACGTTGTTGACAGTACGCACATACTTTCAACGCGAGGCAGCTTTCTGCCTCGTATACTTAAGTGACAGGTCACTTCTTTTTCTGGGTGTACATTTACGCGCCATACCAAAGAAAAATATTCCTTTAAAAATTAACTTTTAATAAATTAGCCTCTAAAACTTTTAAATTTGAACCCATTAAATATACAAAAATGGGGGGCGTTAAGCTATACTGTCTGTAGTGCTGTCACACACTACTAAAGTTCCCTAGGCGGAGAACCCACCCTGAAAAGGGACGCTATACACCAATGTTAGTCTGCAAGTTCTCGCCATAGGGAGATACACCATCTCCGGCTCATACTACACCTACAGATCACGAGTATGAGAATCAAGCTGGAGGTTCAGGTACTTTTCTTTTTCTGATATGATTTTAACGGGCAAAGATTTTTGTACCCGTTTAAAATTACGGGTTAAATTAGTATTTTTTTTTTGAATGGGGAAAAACTGCTTCTAAAACCCCCCCAGGGGTCCGGGGGTGGGACAAACCGTTTGGGTTTTTTGTTTTTTTGCTTACCCTTAGGGCGCTTATTTTTTTTTCCTTATTTGGTATTATTATGCCAATTATACCTGAGGTGTATTTAGCACCTATTATCATTGGCGCTTTGTTTTTATCTGTTCAGTGTCATATAAACATTGTTATTGCTTTCCCCTATGCCAATATATGGTCTTGCCTGACATAAGTTACTGAGATAAGGTAGGGTCGAATATAGGGAATAGCATAGGACAAGTGTGGGGTCGCCCTTTTCGGGGCGGGTTCTCCACCTAGGGAACTTTAGTAGTGTGTGACAGCACTACAGACAGTATAGCTATATTGTCCCCATTTTTGTAGTATTTTTATAGGTTCTAAGTATAGTTTTAGATTCTAATTTATTAAAAGTAAATTTTTAAAGGAATATTTTTCTTTGGTATGGTTTGTTTATTTTTTCTATTTCTGTAATTCTTACATGTGGGAGGTTTTGTTTTGTACATTTTACGAGCCTAGAAATAAGGTCGACTGAACGACGACGATGATTTCACACAACACTAAATAAGTTTTGCACTTAAAAGATTTTACTGTATCTGCAGGTCGTACTGTGCCGCAATTAAGCAATGAAGTACTCCCTGCAAATACGCCGTGTGAACTCCCACTTAACCATATTTCATTATTAAATTCAGGTGACCAATTATCATGAAGTTCAAAACACAAAGCTACTGTAAATATATAGAGAAATAATTGGAAAAAAACTCGTTTTGTGTGAACTACAACACAGGTTTACATAGAAATGAATGACAATGAACTGGTGAGGGGGCATTTTGGAAGCTTTTTTATGTTGCTTTGGGTGAGGAAACAGTCCAAAGACAGCGCCGAAAGCAGCGTCAAGATCAGCCGTGTGAACATACCCATAGGCTGTCAAACATTGATTGGGACTCATTGGACTTCTGAATCTAGCATAAGCAGATATACTTTAGTGAACAGATCAGTGATCAATTTCCCTACAAAACTATATTGCAAATATGGGCCCTTTTTTTACTTTTTGGTTCACAAAAAAAATCCCTTAAAATGCCCTATCTTTGAATGTTTATTGTTAGGCCTTAAGCATTTTTCATTTCCTGGGAAGTGGCTAAAAGTAAGTGGGCATGGCTTAACTGGAACAAAGGTTTGGCCATTTTTCAACACGCTCTGCTAAAATTTGCGCCAAAAATTTGCCAAAATTCTGGCACTGAAAGCCAAAAAAAGTTTGTCTAAAAAACTAGACAAGTCTAAAGTTGCACTAGTTTATCAATCAGCATGAGCCACTGTGATAAATCGGGTGCACTCTTAAGCTATGTTCACATGGCTTATCCACGGCGTAATTGCGGGGATGGATTTCGCCCGCTTTTACGCGTGTGCTTGCAGGGAGGGGCAGGGGGGGGCAGCTCCCCGGGCCCCCATAGAGTTCTTTTCCCCGGGCGGTATCCCGCCAGAAAATTTGACATGTCCCTTTTCCCCCCGTCGCGAATCGACGAGGGGGGAGGGGGAGACAAAAATCCATATTTCCCTTAGGGAAATTTGTGGATTATGTAATCCCGGGGAAAAGGATTTAAAAACTGTATTTAATGCAGTGGGGCGCGAAAAAAGAATAAATCCGCCCAAAAAATATCCCGTGTGAGAAAAGTTTTAGCTCCCTTCTAAGTTAAAGCATCTAAATTTTAAAGTGGAGTATAGTCCTTTTGGTATAGCCTACAAATTTTAGTATTAGTATTCGCCACCTAAGGAGCGAACACATTTTTTCCCCTGTGGGGGCAAAAAAATGTTAAGCCCAAATTGACTCTTGGGTGGCCCTTTATTTTATTTTTGGCAAAAAAGATTTTTTGGTACAAATATATTGTTGTGGTAGTAATTTAAAAATTTTTTTTCAGGGGAACGCTAAAATTGATGTGTTTTGTAAAATATTTTCCCCTTCGAAAAATAAAAAACATTTTTTTTAAATTTCTTTTTTTTAAAAATTTAAAAAAAAACAATTTTGTTATTTCTTGATTTAAGAAAAACATAAGTGTTCAGTTCTATCAACAGGAACCACTTGTGTATATTAGCAAATCACTTTTGGTAAAATTTCGGGCAGCGAAAACATTTGACGTCTTTGTGGCAAGACTGTATACAATATTTTTGAAGGAAATGAGGCAGGAAAGTGAAGTTAATGAGATTGGGTGGATAATTTGGGGTTGCGTGTGCAAAGGGTAAAAAATGTCTTTGTGTGTGGTAACCACTGGGGGTAGGAGGGTTTTAAAAAGGTCCCTTCGAATGTTTTGTTCCTTAAACCTTTAAATTTAGTGATAAAGGTCTTGTGCAATAGCATTTTCGCTGGAAAAAAACCCTCATGGGTCTGTACGAGGGGGGAATTGAGCTTTTTCCAAACCCCGGGGCTCTCCCCCAAGTTTGCGCCCCCCTCATTTTTATGTTTTTGTGGACCTACGTGCCTTATCTTTCCAACAAGAAAACAACACTTGTCCCTGCACATCCCAAAAAATATTTTTTGAATAAAATGAGCATAGGTGCACACTGGTGTGGCAATAATATACATACACATTCCAATATCAGCGGCACACTATCAACTAAAAGAACTATCAAAAGGCACATAGGAATTTTTAAAAAAAAACATTTCTGCTATTTAGGTGATATTGAAAATTATGAGGTTCTTAGTTCACATTTTTTTATCAAAACTGCTTAAGCCCACCTTCGAACTTCAACGAGACCTCAATGCAGGTGGGTCCTATACTGACGGTTTCCTCTCTATAGGTCCTGCTCAGACCTTCATATTCTAGGGAATGAAGGCACCAGCTACCAGGCACACTGCATTAGATTTAAAACCTGTGAAGGTGGGTGGAGTGCAAAAAACCAACGGAGGCAGCCACTCCCCCATATACAAACTAGAAATCGACACTTGGCCCTGCACATCCAAAAATATGTTTTCTGAATAAAATGAGCATAGGTGCACTCTGGGGTGGCAATAATATACATACACATTTCAATATCAGCGGCACACTATCAACTAAAAGAACTATCAAAAGGAAACATAGGAATTTTTTTTAAAAAAAGCATTTCTGTTTACTAAGGATATATTGAAAATTATGACGTTCTTAGTTCACATTTTTGATCAAAAACTGCTTAAGCCCACCTTCGAACTTCAATGAGACCTCAATGCAGGTGGGTCCTACACTGACGTTTTCCTCTCTCTAGGTCCTGTTCAGACCTCCATACTCTAGGGAGTGAAGGCACCAGTTACCAGGCACACTGCATTAGATTTAAAACCTAAAAACTATCTTTCCGACAGGCTGGTGTGGTAGGCATGCTGGTAATTGTAGTTCCACAGCAGCTGCTATGAAACAGTAAGTAGCAGCATACCTCACTAGATATGCTTTAGGTCTTGAAAAATATCAAGTGCGGTGTGTGGGTACTTGTAGTTCCATAACTACTGATGTGAAACTACAACTACCAGCGTGCCTGCCACAACAGCCAACCTCATGTAACATAACGTACATACATTACACTTTATACACATAACATATAAAGTGTGTCTCATATACATTATAAATAAACATTTACATTACAGACACCACCTTATATATATTGAACATTATACAGTGTGCCTTCTTGTATATCAGTATAAGCAGCAGTGATGCCGCTCTACTAGGGCTGCCTTTTAAATTAACTTTACAAACTTACTGTGCTCTGAGTCTGCATATTAAGGAGCTACTTGCCTGGGATGATTGCTGCCCAGGCTTGCAGGAGGGCAAGGGCGGCACACGATGGCTGCTGCCTCTGGGACTGGGGCCCGGAGCAGTGCATTGCTGTGTACTCTAAGGCACTATCTGCAAGGATAGAATCATATGCAAATCAGTTGACAGTGCCTTCCACATGGATGAGTGGGTCCAGAGAATGCCTCAAAACATTCCCCAGACCATAACACTGCCAACACCAGCTTGTGTTCTTCCAGCCATGGTTGCAGGGTGTTTGTTCTCATTCATCTGGTTGATGAAGCACAAAATGTGACTTAGAGAAGATAACCCTTCTTCCCAATTAGCAGAAGTCTAATTATGATAATGCAGAGAATATTAAAGCCTTTTCTGCTAATGTAACTTGGTAAACAGAGGTGCGGTGACCATCCCCCCTGCTTCGGGGCCCCCACCAGCAAGGGTTTG
>JAODAL010023010.1:0-63556 GCA_025379985.1 Phyllomedusa bahiana
GGCATTTTTTTAAATTTGGGGGGTATGCAGGTTTGGGGCTCAGCTGTGGCCCAGACGGGTTTTAAGTCAATGCCAGTGAAACTAAAAGGGGGGTTTTAAAAGACTCCTTTTTCCGGACTTTTTAAAATGTGGGGGTCTGCAGGTTTGGGGCTCATGCTGGGGCCCCAGGACGGGTATAGTCAAGTCCATGAAACTAAAATGGTGGTTGAAAAACCCCTTTTTGCGGCACTTTTTAAATGGGGGGGTCATGCAGGTTTGGGGTCAGTGCGT
Organism: Phyllomedusa bahiana; assembly: GCA_025379985.1. Lineage (NCBI taxonomy): Eukaryota > Metazoa > Chordata > Amphibia > Anura > Hylidae > Phyllomedusa > Phyllomedusa bahiana. The sequence goes on from JAODAL010023010.1 coordinate 271, forward strand.
TCCGGGGACGGGAATTAAATGTCCTTCAAGTAACATGATTTTTTCAAATCAAGCCTTCTGGCACTTTTTAATTTTTGTGGGTGAGGCAGGTTTAAGGGTCGGGCTGGGACAAACAGGGGATAGTAAAGGTCTTTTGATTTTTTTCTGTGATTTTTAAACCCTAATGTGTTGCCTAAGTTAGCACGTATCCATTTGACTGTTTGGATTTTAAAATTTCACTTCCCACCCTTTTTTGGTTAATAATGAAGGTGTTTTTTGCTCTCCCATGACTTTAAGGGCATCCGCGCATAATGATGCTCACTATCAAAAAAAAACGATAGGGCCGACTACAACTATCGATCGATCTCGATAGCCAACCAAATCGTCAACACACGATTCCCCTTTCAGGGGAAAAAGGTTGGCACAGATTCAGGAGGAGGAGGAAGAGGAGGAAGATCCCTTAGTCCCCCCCAAACCCCTGAGGCTTGAAGACCCGGGCAGCACTCACACTGAGTGCTTTGATGCTACATTGCCTGCAACTTGATCCAGCATAAAGGGCAATAAAAAAGGCAACAATTACGGGTTGGCCACCCTCCTTGATCCACTTTACAAACAAAAGTGAAAAATTTTCCTAACACTCACAAAATTACAGGATAATGCAAGTTTCTGAACGTGCTCATTGACCAATCGAGATATTTTTTTGAGTCTTCACTTTTTAAAATGTTACAGGGGAAAACATCATCACAACAGGGGCAGTAGTAAATGGCAAATAGCCGGGCAGCAGCAGGTAGTGTGGCAAACCCCCTAAAGGTGACATTTGGAAATCGTTTTTACCACCTCACCAAATCCACAAAAAGGGGCACATTCGACACAAAGGACCCCTTAAGACCATGGTCCATGACTATCTGAGTTTAAAACTCGATGTTTTTGGACTTAGTCTGACCCATTCAATTTTTTGGGTGCCCCCAATCGGATGAATGGCCTGAGCTTGCTTGAACCCTCAAAAATTTTACCTGCCCATCAGCCAGCTTATCTCGGAATGCCTTTCAGCACAGCGCGGTTGATAGCTGACAAACGTACCCCCGTCTTTCCCCATACATTGTAGATCGTTTGACTTTTATAAAAATAATAAAGCAGGATCCTGACCATTTTTTGCTACAGTTGTCGAGTCATGACAAGTAAATACACTTTTTAAACTACACTAATTCAGTCTGTAGTTTTTTTGCCCGCTGCTTCTACAAATTGAATTTACGCTGCCATCAGTAGATTTACAAGTTTTATGGCTGAATTTTTTTTTTGAAATAAACACCGTAAACCTTGATTCATGCATATACCCCTTTCCTCTTTTTGTAGCCCCCCAAATCTTTATTTTTTTAAATGCCTCCCTGTACTTCCACCAACGTATAAGTCTTGTTATTCGAACCTCAATGTTTCCCATTGGCGTTTTTGCTGCACCATGGGATCTACCTTTCTTTTCAAAATGGAACCTCCATTTTTCCCCCTTGCCATGTTCTTGCTACCCCAAGGTACTAAAACCCTCTAAACTAACATCCTACAAACACTAATAACCCGGGGTAGTGCAAAAAGGAGTAAACCCATAAAATGAGAGCAGGGCAACCCACAAAAACAATAATGACACCCAAACAAATGAGAGAAACCCATATAAAAATGTACAAAACTTTATTAATCAAAAATACAATATCACAAACAAACAAAAAAATTTTACTAAAAAAGCCCCCACCCCAAAAAAATAAGTAATAAACAAGCAGGAGGTCTGGGTCACGTAAAAATAAGAAAGATCATTAATTCAAACTGACTTCATTATATACCAAAAAAAAAAAAAATAAATGAAAAACCAGGATCCATACCCTATTATAGCGTTAAGGGGGTGTCTAATGAAAGGGGAAAGATGATTAAATTGACAAAACAAGACCTCTGTGCCACCCCGACCGCGTTTCGCTGACGCTTCTTTAAGGGGGGTCTCTGGAAGCGCACGAAACGACGCAGGGGAGCACAGAATCTAGCTTCACGTTAATCATCATTCCTTTTTATTTGGCACCTCCTTCCGGTAAAAAGTAGTACTATTTCCTGGACATTTTCATTTTTATTTTTTTTTTTTTTTGTAACTATGTCAATAACACTCTATTTCCCCCTTTGGGGTGTTTTTTTTCTGCCACCACAACAGAAAACACATTTCAAAATTGTAAGCAGAGGCGTAATTTGAAGTTCTTGGGCTCTGGTGCAAAAAGTGAAATGGGGCTCCTGCAAGATACCATGTGCCATTTCTAATATCGGTGTCTTCTTATGCATCAAATGGGCTTTTGGTCCTGCTCAGGATGCAGAGCCCCATAGCAATTAATACCACTGCACCTCCTATAGCTACACCCCAGCTTGCAAGCTGTCCTCATCTTTTCAGTTAGCCATTGAAAGGAATGAAGTATTTTAGCCTCTCAATTTTTTTCTGTCACTCTTAGAGCCAAATTTTCTTCACTAAGTTGTTCCACATATACAGTTTACTGTTATGGATGGTAATTCCAGTTTCTCCTTACCTGTATAGGTATAAGAATTAACCCGAACATCTCCCATTGACTTTAATGGGGTTCAAGTTCGAATCAAACCTCGAACCGAACACCACTACTGTTCGAAGTTTGACTTGAACTCAAACATTTTACTATGCACTCATCTCTACTATATACATGCATTCTGTCAATCATCACCCTGAGTTATAGGGAAAATGGTAGGGGCATGAAAGAGCTTCCCATATAAAACTTCTTAAGTCATAGCTAGAGTAGCCTACAATTATAAATATTTCCCTATTTTGTTCCACCATTTTGCTTTTAAAAAAAATTTCCTGCAGCTGTAATATGTTGCCCATACACAGGGCAGTGTAGTCAACTCAAGACCCACTTGAAATATAAAATATAGAAATACAAACTCACGCAGAGATGCTCACATCCAATAGTTTCAAAGTGTTTTTCAGTTATAAAATTGTGCTTTCTGGAGACAATAAAATCTGCAATTGTATCACATTTCACATATACTTCTCTCAAAATAAGAGCATACTAATGATCACACATATATTCATAAAGTGCAGCATGGTAAAGCATGTTGATTTGCTAGTAACATTTATACAAATACACAGACTGTTTCATAAAGTGACTGAAAATGACATAAAGGAAGTGAAACAGTGCTATTTATATCTGAGACATAACTGACATTTTCACAAAATGTGCATAAATGTCTGATAGGTCGCTGTTTCACCCTCAGTACTTTCATTTGTGAGAGAGAAGAAGGGTTCCTCGCTCCTGTTCCATCATTCAAGGTGTCTGGAGGGGGCAACTTCCAACCGCAGACTGAAAACAGAGGTCACAGCATGTATCTTTGGTAGTAAATATGTGCATATGCAATATATATCTCGGGTTGACTAGTTTAATTAAAGCGCAGTAGAGGATGGAGGCAGCAGGAGCCACAAGAAATTATTTTCTCAAACATAAAAGTCTTAGACATATGGTAAATATGCATGATAAGTATGGTCTGCTGCCTACTTACAATTTTAGGGTAAAGAATGTGAGAAAAAAAAATCTGTCTTGGAAACATGAATTAAATCTACTGATTTACATCTGATCACTGGAATAGTAAAACTATAGCATGCAGTGTGGCTGAATGTATATCAAACTCCTATGATTTCTTTTAGAGACCTTAGACGTTTTCTAGATGTTGCTTCCCATGTGGCAGTCTTAAATTTATCTGACATTGTCCTGTTCAAAAATGTACAAAAATAATTTCTCTTCAGGCACATACCTATGAATTGTGTAGATACATCTCTACACTGTCAGTCAAAAAAACATTGAAAAAACAAGTCCAAGAAACCACGGCAAAAACCAAGTAAAAATCCTCAGGCTTTACTATCCAAATACTCATTGGATTCTGAGTCAGAATCCTACAGTATTTTGTCCTTTATTGTGTGGACGTCGCCCCGAGAGTAGAATTTGCAGCAAATTTTGCAAGAAGCAGACCAGATAATTTCCTCCTCCCAGAGGATGTACTGCATTGGATCTTCTTCTCTGTACTTAGTTTCACCCGTAGATGTGTCTTGGGTCTGTTTTTGGAGACAGAAACCATATCTTCCTTCCTTGTAGCAACAAGGTTCTTGCAGAAAGAGATGAATCTCTTAGACCTTTAAGTTACTGTTGTCTAATCAAATCTCTGTTATGAACAAACATCCAATTACTTGTCAACTAACAATCAGCCACAGGAGTAACACTATTTACCAAAAATTGTGCTTGAAACGAGCCAACAGATAAATCCATATCTGCAAGGGAGGAAAATAGAAGCCAACAGCTACAAGAGACCTTATTCTAATCTTAAGTTTCACCACATATTCACTGTTCTCCCGCACACAGGTATGCTGCAATTAAAAAATGCATTTATCTGATAAAGAATCCACTCAGTTACCCTTCACTCTCTACATTGGGCCAGCTAGTGGTCTGCAGATAGCTCTCCAAAAGTTTTCTTCTTTACTTTGTTGACCATAATCATATGGTCTAAATTATATAGAACTTTTCGTGAGATTTACCATTGACTATAGACAGTTTATCCACCACTTTTATCACATGTGGCACCAATTACTGCTTACTACCATAGGCCTTATAAAGCCAATGAGGCTTTTGATAAACTTTCTTAATGACATTGGCCAATATTGCAGCATTACAATTCAGCATTGCAATGTATTCTTAAAGTAAATGCTTCCTCAGCAGGTGTCTGACTTCATCTGTGCAGCTTGTTTTCTAAAACCATTATTCTATTTCCACCCAGCTGACAAGAACCAGAAAGCTAATGCTCTTTCACACATAATGTATTATTATTTCTGCCTGAATGTTTCAGGTCTCCACTGCTTATCTCTAAGATGGCATGATGTCCTGGCATGACTTTAGTCTTCCAGTGCGCCCATGAACAAAAAAAGACACCCTGAACCTAAAGGATCCTATACTTTATCACTTTTCACAAAAAAAGTAACAGACAATTCCTGAACCAGTTGACATCTCAGAATCAGGAATCTAACATAAAATAAATGTTTGGTGTTGGAAAAAAGAAAATCTGAAGAAAACACCCATGGCACAGAAAACTGAACTATACCTTAAATTTTATGAAAGCTTTCACTCCAGATATTTCTATTGTTTCAAATGAGCCGTCCAAATAAAAAAGTACTTAGTTTCCAAGCCCCCACCGATCCAGTGTAGCTTATGTGAGTATCTTTATCTCTCTGCTCAGCTTAGGCCTAGTTTCAGTGGCCTCTACCTTCTTCTGCTGCACTGCCAGCTGATTGACAGATGACCCCTTTTACTGGAACAACTTAAACTGTCAATTGTCTGTATCTACTAACCACTGGCATCTGAACTACTACCTAAAATGTCAGGCTTTTATATGCCTTGAGCCTTTCTCTCTTCACAGGGTCCTCTGGTCCTTCCTGATTGGTTGCATGCAATAATGGTAAAGCCAGGAAAATGCAAAATACACACTATACACATTATACTTTTAAATACTTAGTAAAATTCAGTTAACACTCTAATGTATATAGCCAATACCGGTAATAGAGTGCTTGCATAGTCTACATGTGCCAACTTTTTAGATGGTCTCAATACACAAATGAAAACTGCAACCCTCTCATACAGATGGACAATATGGACCTTCATCGGATTTGTTGCCCTACTCTCAGCGACATGCTCAGAATCAGTCAACTACTCCTTTTTTAAAGAGCCTCATTCAGAATCCCTCAAATGTCAACAATACATAGCCAAACATCATTGCAGTCAGTCAAATCTGATGATCCCTTGATTATAAATTTATCAAGTAGGAATCTATCAATGGTAGAAAAAGGGTACCTGGAAAGCACTTGTCATTTGTACCTCATACCTGATTCACTTTACTTGAGTGGGCTCATTTCTTCGCTCGGAGACTATAATGGAAAATTTTTCAAATTAAATGATGTCAAAAGATGTCAATACCTAATTATAATCTAACTAAGAGTGAAAGTGCGGCCCTTTGTTCACTAAAAAGTGACTCTGGTCATCATGAACCACTACAGTAATATGTGCTTGAGCATCTTGAAAGATAAAGAAGGAGACAGATCTGACCACACTGATTTATTTCAACAACAATTATAGACAATTATAAAGCCGGTGTTAGCAGATGGTCTGATTGACAAACATGAGTACATTTCACATAGAAGAAAAAAAAAACATGAGTACCTGTTTCTGTGCCCCAAGTCACCACTAAAGCTACTTTTTATGGCCTCCATAAAATACACAAAGGACTAAATCAAATGTCATCCGATTGTATCCAGTAATGGTAATTTGACCCAAAACATGAGGGTCTATGTTGACTAGTGTTGAGCGATTGCGTTGGCTATCGAGATCGAGCGATAGTCGGCCGCTATCGATAAGGTTTTCGATAGTGAGCATCGATTATGAGCGATTACCATTAAAGTCTATGGGAGAGCAACAACACCTTCATTATTACACCCAAACAAGGCTGGAGAAGCTGAAATTAACATCCACAACAGTCAAATGGATATGTGCTACATCTTAGGCAACACACTTAGGTTATAAAAGTCACAGAAAAAAAGTCACAGACCATTCACTATCCCTGTCTTGTACCACAGCCTGACCCTTAAACCTGCATCACCCACAAATTAAAAAGTGCCAGAAGGCAGTATGATTTGAACCATCATGTTACTTGAACTGGACATTGAATATTCCTGTCCTGGAACGCAGCATGAGCCCCAAACCTGCATGACCCCCAGATTTAAAAAGTGCCGCAAAAAAGGAGTCTTTCAACCACCATTTTAGTTGAACTGGACACTAACTATATCTGTCCTGTACCGCAGAATGACCATTAAACCTGTCTGACCCACAGTTTAAAAAGTGCCAGAAAAAGGAGTCTTTCAACCACCATTTTAGTTGAACTGGACATATACTGTCCCTGTCCTGGGCCACAGTATGACCATTAAACCTGCATGACCCCCAGATTACAAAGTGCCGGAAAAAGGAGTCTTTCAACCACCATTTTAGTTGAACTGGACATTGACTAGAACTGTCCTGTGCCACAGCATGACCCAGGGCCGGAGTTACAGTGGGTGCGGTGAGAGCCCAGGCTGGCGTCCGTCATCTATTAACACGCAGGTTAAAATGCCCTGATGACGCAGCAACAAAGACTGTCGCGCTGAAGCAGAGTGCGGAAGCGGAAGTGTGAGAACTCCAGCCTTCCTCATTACACAGTCAAGACCTGGGTAGCGCTTGCCCCTCCGTATGAGTGCGGACCAATTGAGCTTCAATTAGAAATACTGGTGGTTAACGCTCCTGTTACACCCAGGTGCCCTTTTGCTTGGCATTCTTTTTCTCATTTTACTCAACGTGCTGGAGGAAATTGTCTCTGTACTTTGTTCTCTGTCCGTGCTCCATACTCCATGTCCTCTGAATAACCTACATCTGGTCAAGTTTTCCTGTACCTCCCTTGTACAATTCAGGGGAATTTTTTTACCAGCTATTTTGTACATGCAAGTTTTTAGTAGTTTAATTCTAGAAAACACATTTTTAAAATAGGATGGAATCCCACCATGTCTTTGTTTCTCTTTTTTTCATTGTATTAAATGGGTTGTCTCAATACAGGGATTGATAGCTATGTTAAAGATCTTGCAAAAACAAGTCATTTTTGCAATATGTGTCCATTATGTTTTGGTATAATACACGGTATTTTTGCACCTTTCAATTCACCTGTGGTGAATATAGAATTGCTGTTTTAAGATTTATGTAGATGCTGAGTCAATAAACAATATGCTGGGTGCGCAAAAGTCAAAAAACACATAACTGTTATGTTTTGGTATAATAAACGGTATTTCTTGTGCACCTTTCATTCACCTGTGGTGAATAAGAATTGCTGTTTTAAGAATTACGTGGATGCTGCGTCAATGAACAATGCTGGTGCGCAAAAGTCAAAAAACACGTAACTGTGATGTTTTCGAACGATACACGCTATTTATGGCAACAAAAAACCTGAGCTTAATACAAGATTGCTGTATTGTAATTAAACTGCAAGGTGGATATAACAACAGTCACAGGTGTAATGGGTAAAATTGAAAATGAACACCTATCTGAAATGTATACTGATAATAAAAGTGGAGTTTTGCAGCTAACAAAGAGACCTGCAGTTACTAGAAATGATGTGTATCCAATATAAGTTCAGGCTGCCCAATATCCAGGAAATCTTTCAATAGCAAACTGTTAATAATAAAGATATTCCACTACAATGTCTACACTAAGTCTTGGTGAACTTTATCCAGTGTTCTTTATAGATAGAGCTTGTCTGTGTTCGCCCGTGGCCCCCCCCCCGCTCCCACCGCCGTGAATTTACAGCGGTAGATGCTGCTTTAAAATTCTCTAGCTAACTACATAAAATCTTCAAATCTCTAATCTAACTAAATTGGAAGGATCACAGCTAATAGTAGAGGTTTCTCTGTGCAGAAGTAGACTAATTTCGCTGAGCTGTTTGGCAACAGGCAGAGCGCAGGTCCTATCCCTATGAGACGCTAAGAGACACTGAGGCTGAAACAGGTAACGCTGTTCTATGTAAAACGAGGTCATGTGATTTTTCCAGCCAATCGCAAACCATACACATCCCAGTCATGACGTCGCACACACATCTCAACCTACTCTATTCTGTAATCTGATTTGCTGGCCGCCAAAATTACAGGAAGCGCCGAAAAAGGCGCGATCTTAATAGATGATGCTCAGATTTTAACCTTAATTATCGCATGATCTGGAAATTTCGATCACCATAAAAACCTTGCCGATTTCAACTTTGTCGATAAAAATCGCTCAACACTAATGTTGACCAGATTCTCCGCCCTTTTGTCATATCTTTACCATCCTACATCTCTGACACCACGGACTTACTACAAAACTTGAGAACCTCTCTATAGATGATAAATTTATACTATGTAGCATTGATGTGGAGACACTATATAGCTCCATCCTGCACCATTATGAATTAGTGGCTGTTTCTTCTTCTCTCAGAACATGCAGTCTATTTTTAGGCTCTCATAATCAGTTTGTTCTAAATTTGTTAGAATTTGTTTTGATTCACAACTATTTCTTGTTTAATGATAAGTTCTTCTCCCAGCTCAAGAGCATGACAATGGGAAGCCACTGTACACGGTCTTATGCTAATCTGCTCCTGGACTGATTGGAGAGCACCATTGTTTTCTCTAAAACCCACAGTGCATATCATCAGTATATTGAACTATGGGGTTGTTATATAGACGACATAATAGTTGTGTTAAGAGGTAAAAAAAAAGATGATTTTGTACACTTTGTTGAGGATCTTAATACCAACAAGTTGTGCCTCAAGTTAACATTTGAAATTGGTAATGATTGCCTCAATTTTTTAGATGTGGTAATGATTTAGTTGGTGGTTTTGAAACAACAATTTTCAGAACTCCCACTGTTGTAAAAACCCTCCTTAGGTGGGATTCCTTTCACCCTTCCTCTGTTAGAAAAGGAACACCAAAATGTCAGTTCTTACGTTTACATCAGAATTGCTCCTCTTTGAATCAATACAATAACCAAACTAGAACATTACAAAACAGGTTTTTAGAGCGAGTCTATCTTGAAAAAGATTTTATGTTCTGCTTAGGATATGGTGTTGACTAAAAATAGTTCCTTATTTTTAACACTCAAAATGAAGGATGAACAGTTCTACCAAATTCGGATTATGGCAACACATGATACTGCCTCAGAGAAGGTTTGCAATATAATGTCTAATTTCTAGCCTATTTTGGCCCTTCCATTTCGGAGTACTTACATGATTTCCCCTCAATTACATTTAGGAGGGGTAAGAGTCTGGTGACCACTTGACAAATACTCATTATGTTCAATCTCAAACCAATAATGCATGGCTAGACTGTAAAATCAAAGATACCTATTGATGTGGAAATGATAAAGCTTGTGAGTATCTAAGAGTTTTAGGAGTACAGTCACCAGAACTTCCTGCACAAATAGGGACTAGATAAAATGATGTTTTTTCAATGTATGTCACCAATTATAAAACATAGAATAGGAAGTTTGATGGTCTGGGGCTCTTTTGTTAGACTCAGAGTTGGCAACTTGTACTGGAAAAAACATCTACCACAGTTTTTTAAAACATCATGCAATACCCTCTGGTGGACGCCTTGTTGGTCTGGGATTAATTTTACAGCAAGACAATGATCCAAAACATGCTTATAGGTCATGTCAGAAGTATCTCAGAAGAGAAGAAAAAGACACTAGGGGTCACATGTATGAAAACTATCTAGGTCTACAACTCACTTTGTTGCCCATAGCAACCAATCAGAACGCCCCTTTCATTTAATACAGTGCTCTGGAAAAATGAGAGCTGATTGGTTGTTATGGGCAACAAAGTGAGTTTTAGACAGTTTTCATACATGTGGCCCTAGGTTTTAAAGAATAAAATGGTCTGCACAATCTCCATGACTCCATCAAACTTGCTTAGGATGAGCTGGATAGAAGGGTGAAAGCAAAGCAACCTACAGGTGCAGAACATTTGTGTAATAGTGAAAAAGTTTGCAGCAATGTTGGTAAAAATATTCTGAACAATGTCTGAAAGCAAATATAGAAATAATGCTTTATTGTTTAAAACTGTTATATCAGCTAGAAGTGGCTACTGTGAACAATCAATTATTTAATTTGTTCACAGAAAACATTGGGCGACATATCAGAAAAGAGGCACTTCCACAGCAGTTTTAAGGTGCATTGAATGAGTGTATAGTGCGCTTGAATGAATGAACCTATCAATAATCTGGCATCTGGAATACCTGGTATAGAATAATTGATGCGTCTAATCTAGGTGCATAGCGAAATGTAGGCGCATAGCATATCATTGTTAGCATATTTGATGCGCCTATTTTAGGCACATTCAAACGTGTCGTGCCTGGAGTTTAATGCGCCTAGTTGTGGTGTAGTACAGTTCATTTATATAGAGAATAGGATGACCACAGTTTTTTGGCACAAAATGCACACAAACAATGGCACAGTCCCAATGGGACCTGTTGCCCATTATTTTTATTCATCTTAACTTGTTTATTCCTTCTTTTCGTTTATTTCAACATACCTTTGGGACATTAAATTGGGTAAATATTAATTCAAAACTGGAAAAATTGAGGTGTTCTAAAACTTTTGACCGTAAGTATATACGCTGCATCCTTACTTTGCAGATAGGCAGGATGAGCAATCTCACTTATGCACCTATATGTGATATTTTGATGTGAAGTGTGAGACAAAAGTGTTTGCTCTATTTGTAATTTGAAGCACTAAAGATGTGTTATGTCCCCCCCTCCCACCTCTATAAGATAGAGAAATAATTAATTACATGTTCACCCATATAAGAAGGTACAGTGTAATTTTACACTTCTCTGTCTGCTGAATTCCAGGATTCCAGCAGCTGAGCCGTGGGCATCAGCTCAAAACCCTACATGTTCCCTCGGGAAGGAAAGTTGTCCTTGTTTTTTGTGGGACAAGCAAGATGTTTGTGCTGCATGGCACTACTGTGTGTATACTCATTGTTGCTATTTCAAATTCCTTCTTCTTGATGTATTCCATTTATAGTTTCATAGTAGTTTAAAGCTGAAATATTCAAAAAACATGTTTAGGCGAATAGAGGTTAGGAGATTCCATTTGTATGACATGTACAAGGACATATGGTTTTCATAAAGCAACTTTTCATATTTCACAGGTCCTATTATTATTTTTTCTTGGTCATGGTTACAGTATTTCCAAAACAATAATATGTTTTTCTTTCCTATATAAGAAGCCCAATCTTTTTTCTTTTTTTTTAACATTTTGCTAAGTTGGTGTTTTGTCTGTGATACGTGACATAGACACAAAACACTGACAAAAAAGAATTAGTCTTATTTCAGCTCTTTACCATGGTGCTCAAGAAGGTATCCCTGAGTTCCTACATTTCAGCAGAATAGAGCCAAGAGACAGTATGCTGCACTACAATTTAGCATGTGACTGGCAGCTTATAGAAGCCTTACCTATATGCAATTAGAATACTAGATAGTCACTCTTTGTAAATAATAGATGCATGACTATTCATCATTGTCTTGCACACGTGTGACCTCTATCATACAGCATTGTGCCTTGTCTGTATCCTGCTAGGATCTGGTAATATAGCTTGACCTTGCGTCGGTAAATATGACCTTATGCAGTGATCCAAATGTTGTAAATTTAATTCTATTTTAGTGAATAATGATGTGTACTTACACCTGATTCATCTTTAAGAGGAGAATGAGTTGCTGGTTAGTATAAATCAAGTAGTTTATACTCTATGTTGTTAGCTATTACTACATCCAAACCGTATTGATACATCATAAGAGTTAGTAGTAAGAAATATCTCTTGGCTATTAGATAAAAAAAGTAAAACAACTGACTAGAAAAATGTCTAATTACCATTTGGCTTATTTGCTGAAGCTCAATACAGAAGTTTTTGAAACTCTCAAAATTTTGCTTATCCTTGCTTGCACTTTTCCATTGTCTATTTGTGGTTTTGGATAAAGTAAAAATGCATTAACATTGACATCCAATGTACACAAAGCCAGTAAATCAGTCTTTTACTGTCCTTTCTTCTTTATTTACACGAAGTAGTTGGATACCAGCATTATATTACGTAAGTAAAGAGAAATACAGAAACTCCATTTAGGTATATTTTCATCATTCACTTAGATAGACAAAATGTGCTGGTATTAGTATGGCAAAAGCGTTCTTGGCTTATAATAGATGAACAGAACCCTGAAACACAGACTAGCCAATCCATCAAAACTACGGAGGGCATGGTGTTTCTAAAAGCAATTACAAAATAAAAGGTAATAGCCACAATATTTTGACCACTTACTCAGTTTTATATCAGGTGACATATACTGTCAAATGCAAAACTCATTAGCCTCCTGGAGAACATAAGGATCAGTAATCTTTTTAATTAGAAATAGCTCACAGTTAGAGGAAAAAGGAAATGTTCTAATGGAAAGTTTTCAGGTTTTGTGTTGTATTTTGTCAAAGAATCTAGCCATACTGTAGATATTGGTTTAATTTAAAGGAGCATGTTTTCAGCTAAATAAAGTACTGTGAAAATTGAATGGCCTTGCCTAGTTGAGAAGGCTAATAGGATCAAACAGAAATCTGCAGCATCCTATATTGCTGTTGTCTCTTGTGACCTTGTTCATCATTGACACCGTTGTCATTGAATTTAACGTAGTTACCTAACAGTTCAGTGAATTTACTAGGCTTCCCTTACTTTTTTCCTCAGTTTCAGAACCTAAGTTCCTTTATTTCAGTTTTTCTTTGATCATGTTCCTCCTATTTTCTTTATATTTTTCTTAACTATTTTGAAAAGAAATCAAGGTAGTGTACTTTGTAAAGCATGTATTTTCTTACAAAATGTAATTAGTATACATTTTTAATCCTGTAAAACATATGCCGATAAAATAGTAAGAATGAATTATAATAAAAAAAATCCCTATATCAGACTTTAGTAAGTACAATTTTGTAATAGGTATAATTGGTCATGAATATAAGACACGGTACAGCTAACGATATTGAAAAAAATGTTTCAATATAATGTACAAAAATAATTCAAATTATATATACTGTTTGTTTTGCAATGAAAATCAATTGCATACATAATCATACAGTTGTATATGTCTGGGGTAAACATTTGATAAATCACTTCAAACAGTCTTACATAAAATCTTTACTCTCTATGTGGTACAAAACTACCCCAAGATAGTTAAACAACTTTTTTTTTTTTTTTATAGTTGGACCATCCTGCTTTGATCTGCTAAAAGCCTTTTGTGTTCCCTGCTGTGGTCTCCAGTGGGGGCTATTTACTCTCTCATATAGCTTCTGTCTCAAGCCATTGAAGAACAACTTTCATTGCAGGCTGTTTCCCACTCTGTAAGCAGTTCTTGAAACAGTATGGCTAGATCTACACAGCATAGGACAACAAACTTCTTGAAAACAAAATCCTAAAATGTTTCATAAAATTGAGTATTTTGTCAAGTTCTTGTCAAAAAGAACGAAAATTGTTTGGGCAGTCTTAGTTTTTTTTTGTTGCAGTTTTTGCCGCAGTTTTTGCTATGGTTTTTAAAGTTTTTTTTTAATGGTTTTAAATAAATGAGTCAATCACCGTTTGGTTTTGAAATTCAGTGATACACCAAAATAAATTTTTCAAAAATTGTTTAAAAATTATCTTCACTTTTTTTTGCCAATTTGTATCAATGCATAAAAAAAGAAAGATTACACTACACATATATGGTTTAATCTACAGCAGCAGCAAGGCAGAAACATTTTTAGGACCCTTTATGTATGCAATGTACTATAAAATATCACAGTACAAGGTTCAAAGTGTAAAAAAATATATAATGTATTAATAAAAAATTCTCAATATAAATAAACAGATGATAAACCCTTCAACCAACAACCCTAAAACCCATTTGTAAAGTGTCAATTATAAAAAATTAAAATTAAGAACATTAATTACGGGGGGGGCGTGTCCGGACACCAGCCAAGATGGCCGCGTAACTTGCCTGCTCCAGAGACCGATCGCATAGCAAATGGGCTGCTGTGCTTAATTCCTGATGACTTCCCAAAGAAAGCAGTGGAAAAGAGGGTCGCCAACGCAGGGACCCGATTGGAGCAGTTGCAGAAGCTCAAACGGTGCGTACAGCCTCTCACAGCGACAAAGGCTGCAGCCGGCGGGAAAGCAGAGAACAGGGGCCTGCGGCGGAGACGGGCAGAGCGCAGTGTACAGTGGCGGGAAGAAATAGACACCGCGTCTTGAGGAACCGCGGCTTTATCCTGCACCGGAGATCGGGACAGCCGGAGAGGAGGCCGAGGTCCCTGCCACTAAGGCACCGTGAGGTAGGAGCGGGCGGGTGAAGGAGCAGGCGGAGAAACCCCGGTGACGGAGAGAGGCACCCCATAGGGTGATTTTCAGGACAGTACCAGTGATCGGGACGGTTTATTTGCTGCAGTCCTGGAGGCTCCTAGTACCGCAATACATTATCACTTAACGCGCCGTGCGCCACGTGGGCGGAGCGGCCATCTTATCCCTGAGCAGTCTTAACACGGCACAGCCTGGCTAAATCAAAAGCTCAGAAGCCTCGTCCCAGGCGCCGTAAAGAGAGTGTGCCTACACCAGAAACCCTCTCCCTACAACGCTACATCATCAGGCCCTCGTCCCCGGGTAAAAGGCCGGTCCTAGGGCTTATACGGGGCAACCAAACACAGAAGGACCATCTGCATAAGGAGATTTCAACATACAGCCAGAAATCACCCCCTGCCCACGAATTGCTCTTGGCCTCTGACCTGCATATACCTCAAGACCCAACAACTCTAGTGGTACATTGCACAGGTGCTCCTCCCACAGATTTTATCCCCCAAAATCCACACAATCCCCAAGGGGAGCGACATTTAAACACCAAGGGGAACATGCCTAGATCCAACAGTTTCTCCAGAAACCGCACACCTGGCAACTCCAAGAGGAATCAGGGTTCCACAGGTGCCAGATTACCTGCCTGGTCTGACCCAACAGATGACAACATGGATGCTGAATCCTCCCCAAGATCACAACGCCTGAAGACTTCTGACTGGGTCTCTTCCTCTGAATCCCTGTTGGAGGCATCGGATGGGATCCCGGAGTTAACATCCCAGCCGTCGGAAATAAGAGAATACATCCGCCACTTACCAACTAGACAGGACTTTAAATCCCTGATACGAGAAGTCAAAGAAGCGTGTAGATCAGAGATTGCGACAATCCGATCAGAGCATAAAGGCATTGTTGGCAGAGTGGAAGAAATTGAGGAATCGCATGATGCCACACGGAGGTATATCTCAGACCTACAATCTCATGTCTCCTCACAATCTACATCTCTCAGGGAAACGTCCAGACATCTAGAAGACCTGGATAATAGAGGAAGGCATTGCAATATCCGGGTCAGAGGGCTCCCAGAACCCAAAGAATCAGAAGACCTACCATCAGTCCTTACTACTATCTTTAACTCCATACTGGGGGAGCCAGATACATATGTGATCAAATTGGACAGAGCTCATAGAGCGCTAAAGCCTAAAGTGTCTTCAACCGTACCCAGAGATGTGGTATGCTGCCTACATGAATTTCCACTCAAAGAGCGCATAATGAAAGCCGCCAGAGTTCAAAAGGTGATTGAATATGAAGGTGCCCACCTACAAATTTTTCAGGACTTGTCCTGGATCACTCTGTACAAAAGAAGGTGCCTCAAACCACTACTGGAGATCTTAAAACAAAACAACATCAAGTACAAATGGGGCTATCCCTTCATGTTAACGGCTACTAGAAATGGCAAATCTATGTCTTTGAGATCATATGACCTTCGACAATTCTGCTCCAACCTCGAAATTTCAATGCCTAGACTACAGGACTGGGAATTGGAATCCCCTCCGCCGGCACCCCAGTCTACATGGTCACCTGCCACCACTACTAAAAGAAACCAAGCCGGAAAAGCGCCAAGGAAATCGTCTTCGACACCGAATCATCACCCCAAGACCTGAGAGAAGTGCTGATGAAGGTCTTTCTTGATTTCAGTTACGGCTTAGCCGCTGTAGAATTCAGCTAATGTTGCCTTTATGTTGACTTTCTGATGGTTAATCTAGGTAGTTCAGCTACAGACCCATAGATAATGGATTTAGTCCTTTTTTCTCTTCTTCTTGGTTAGTGCGGACCCTTATGGTCTTGAAATACTTGATCTACAAGCAAAATGTTCTTACAGCTTTTTGTCAGGTTAACTTCTTCACAAATTAATAGGATTACTAATATGCAGCCCCTTGTGCTACATGGATCCCCGGGGTTCTTGGGGAGGGGTCTGAGAGCCCTTGTGAACATCCCGCAGACATGGGTTACAATTTCATCGAGCTACAGACTTCTACCCAATCGGGGCTCTCCCCCGCCTCGGGGGGCCACGGGGATTCATGTTCCATTTGACATTTGCTACAACATTGGTCTCGTTCGGCCACTGGTTGATGTTTACTTACTGGTTCACGTTTTACCCCATAGAGGGGACGAATTGGATGGGTAATGAGTGGAGGGTCGAGCCCATCATGAGATGTGAGCGGTTCACATCTCAATTCATGTTTTCCCCTGTCCAGAGTTATGGCTCTGGTATGTACTGCTTTAGTGAGATCTCAATTTGTTGTGTCTTCCCCCCTCTTATTGTGTCCTTCCTCCCCAATCTTTATGCAAGCATGAGCGCTGCTACTAACATAGGTCAGGTACCTGCAAGGGGTCTCTTTACCCACCTTTACAATGGTTAACTTTATCTCTCTAAACGTAAAGGGCCTCAATTCGATGCAAAAGTGTAGACTTCTACTTAATGAGCTCAAAACAACAAAAGCGGACATAGTGTTCTTACAGGAAACGCATTTGGATACCTCTAGGAATTTAAATTTCTTTAAGAATTACTATCCAGTCTCGTATATTGCCTCCCAGACCCGGAAACGAGCTGGTGTAGCTATCATGCTGTCAGCAACATGCCCTTTTCAAATTACTAGTTCCCTGCTAGATGACCAGGGTAGATACATTATCCTCCAGGGTACATACATGGGCGCCCCACTTACACTTTGCAACATTTATGCCCCTAATCAGTCACAGCTCCGATTTTTTCGACGGGTTCTACTTTAGGTGCAGAGGTCTCCTTCATCCATGGTGATAATAGGTGGAGAATTCAACCTAGCATTCTCTGAAAACTTTGATAGGCTCCATATGCAACGTATTAAACCTGAACATGGTCAGGCCAATCTTTCCAGAGAGTTCAGGAAAATAATTAGACGATTCGGGTTATTTGACTTATGGAGAATTGCCCATCCGTCGGGGAGACAATACACATACTTCTCACCCCCACACCAATCTCATTCGAGAATTGACTATATTTTAGGAAATATACCAGCTTTGCGGCAATTGGACACGGCGGATATCGGCCCCATTTCCTGGTCGGACCACACCCCTATATCATTGACTCTCCGATCAGATTTTGCTAACATTCGTAAGTGTCATTGGAGACTTAATGAGTTGTCTCCCCACAGGGTTTCAAAGAATGCATTGAAAGAAATTCTCTGTCACTTCCTGGTTCATACTAATTTGCATAAGCTCCCTGCTTGTACAGTTCAGCTACTTGTGCTTTCAGATGCTAATTAGATTAGATTAGCTTCTCAAACTACTGGAAGGACTTCTTATCTGATCCCACAAACAAAAGCCCTAATTTACAGAGCGGTTTACTTGAGAAAATCAAGTTTTTTACCATTCTGGCAGCACAGGACACTGACTGACACTGCGCCTGTGTGATGACTCACTCTCTGTTATCTCATTGAACAAACAGCCCCAGAGATTTGTTTACAGGTCAGTTACTGAGGGAACTGAAATAGCCACAGAGGTAATAAATTCACTTGTATCTCTTTAGGAAAACAGAGCGAACAATGCAATATATTTGGAAAATGTCTTTATTTTGTGTTCCCTACAATTTGAAAGCTATTCTTTGTAGCGAGACAACCCCTTTAATGATAGCTTGGTCAAGAACCCTCAATCTCATGAGCAAATCAGGAGTCGCCTGATAGAATATTTTGCAAACAATAAGGGCTCAGTAGACTCTCCCGTAGTCCTTTGGGAGGCGCATAAGGCCGTCATTCGAGGTAAGGGCATGGCTATTGGCTCAAAGATAAAGAGGGACACTCGGCTGCAGAGGGAGCAGATCCAGGCCGAACTGGCTGCGTCGGAAGCCTCCCTGGGCACACATCCGAAAAGGGCTACACTAAGAAAAATAGTGGTCTTAAGGTCCAAACTCAAAGCATTAGCCATCTGGAAGACAGAGAAGTTACTAGTTTATTCCAGACAACGCTAGTACGAGAAAGGCAATAGAGCGCATTCCCTACTAGCGAAACAATTACGGGAGGATGCTTTACGCAGGCATCCTCACGCTTTGAAACTTAGGGCCACATGTATGAATCCCGACGGGTCGGGGCGCACCTTTCTGCTAGTTTTCCGGCGGAATCTGCGCCTGATTTATGTCGGGGCCGGGGTACGCTCATAAAATACAATGTAAAGTCCGCCGCGCCTCGCCTGTGCTTTTGGCGCTGTGCGGGTCCGAGGCACCGGGCGGGGGCTGCGCCTAGGATTCGGCGCCGGGGGTTTGGGTGATATTCTTAATGCGGGGAAAAGTCCCCGCTCCTCCCCAAAGTGTGTGTGGGGCACAGTGCGTGGACATGGGCGCAGTGCAGGGCTTAGGCGCCGTGCGGGACTGCGCCGAAAAACAGTTTCGATGCGAGACAGGCTGGAACAGCGAGAAATTTTTTCCCAGATGTCGTGCGGAGTATGAATCAAAAATCGCCTTTATAAAGGCGTTCAACATTCTCAGGAAGAGCTGAAACCTAAAAAATAAAAAATACATAAAACAAAATCACTTTCCAATATCCTAATTCAAGAATTAGGATATTGGAAATTACCGGGAAATACAGTAATTCAAAATCAGAAAGCTATTCTGATTGGTCGGCATAAACCAGCCAATCAGAATAGGAGCGACAGTGAACCATTAAAACCTACGGGGAAGTTTAGACTAATCAGAATCCACGGCGGGATAGTTCAAAATACAGTACAAATGCTGAAAAGAGCTGATTGGTTAAGCTACCGGGGACTTGGCTAGCTCAGCCAATCAGAATAGGAGCGACAGAGACCCATTCTAGCCTATGGAGAATTATTGACCAATCAGAATAGGAGCGACAAAGACCCATTCTAGTCTATGGAGAAGTTTAGACCGATCATAATCCACGGCGGGATAATTCAAAATACAGTAAAAAGACAGAAAAGAGCTGATTGGCTGAGCTAGCGGGTGCTTGTCTATCCCAGCCAATCAGAGCGCGAGCTGCTTCTCCCATTATAGTCTATGGAGAGATGGGCGCACTGAAATCTCGGCACTCAGCGCCGTGCGGCATGAAGTATTAATCAAAAAATTATTTTTATTAAATGTAAAACATTATCAGATAAAGAGCAGAACCCTTCTTTACAAATAAAGCAGTTTAAAAACCCGAACAACGCGTTTGTCGCCGAGAGAGGCGCAACATAGGGAATTGCAATAGAGAGAATTGCCGGGAAATACAGTAATTCAAATTGATTAAGCTATTCTCATTGGTCAGCAGAAGCCAGCCAATCAGAATAGGAGCGACAAAGACCCATTATATCCTATGGAGAAGTTTGGACCAATCAGAATAGGAGCGACAGTGGCCCATTCTAACCCATGAAGGAGTATTAACCAATCAGAATAGGAGCGACAAAGTCCCATTAAATCCTATGGAGAAGTTTGGACCAATCAAAATCCAAGGCGGGACAGTTCAAAATACAGTAAAAAGACAGAAAAGAGCTGATTGGCTGAGCTAGCGGTGGCTTGTCTATCCCAGCCAATCAGAGCGCGAGCTACTTCTCCCATTATAGTCTATGGAGAGATGGGCGCTCTGAAATCTCGGCTCTCAGCGCCGTGCGGCATGAGGTATTAATAAAAAAATCATTTTTATTAAGTGTAAAACATTATCAGATAAAGAGCAGAATCCTTCTTTACAAATAAAGCAGTTAAAAACCCGAACAACGCGTTTGTCGCCGAGACCGGCGCTACATAGGGAATTGCAATAGAGAGAATTGCCGGGAAATACAGTAATTCAAATTGTTTAAGCTATTCTCATTGGTCGGCATGAACCAGCCAATCAGAATAGGAGCGACAATGTCCCATTCTAACCTATGGAGGAGAATTGACCAATCAGAATAGGAGCGACAATGTCCCATTATAACCTATGGAGGAGAATTGACCAATCAGAATAGGAGCGACAATGTCCATTATATCCTATGGAGAAAAATTGACCAATCATATTCAAAGGCGGGGACAGATTCAAAATACAGTTAAAAATGCAGAAACGAGTGATTGGTTGAAGCGGCGGGGGCTCGTCCAGCTTAGCCAATCAGAGCGCGAGCTAACTTTCTCCTAGAGTTCTATGGGAAAGAAATTCTGAGCGCGCTCTGTGATTAGCTAAGTTAAAAGAGGCGCAGTTATTTGGACCAATGGGAGAGCGAGCGACGCTCCTATGGGTTTTCTTCATGCCGCACGGCGCTGAGTGCCGAGATTTCAGTGCGCCCATCTCTACATAGACTATAATGGGAGAAGTAGCTCGCTCTCTGATTGGCTGGGATATCCAAGCACCCGCTAGCTCAGCCACTCCGCTCTTTTCTGTCTTGTGACTGGATTTTGAATTATCCAGCCGTGGATTCTGATTGGTCAATCCTTTCCCATAGGTTTTAATGGTTCACTGTCGCTCCTATTCTGATTGGCTGGTTTATGCCGACCAATGAGTATAGGTTTCAGAATTTGAATTACTGTATTTCCCGGCAATTTCCAATATCATAATTCTTGATATTGCGGCTTTCTTGAGTTTTGGAAAGTGTTTTTTTTTTTTTTATTATTTTTATTTTTTTTACGTTCAGCTCTTTTCTGACACTGTTTTCCGCCTTTATAAAGGCGATTTTTGCGGAATCATACTCCTGCTGCCTGTTCCGCTCCTGCTTTACTTTGCCTCTGTCGGCGGAGTTAGACCAAAAAAAACCTGGTCTGCCTGTCGGAGCTGCCGAGAGCTGCACTGCGCCTCGCTTTGCCGACTCGCCATGCCTCGGAGTTTTCGAGCGCACCGCGTCCCGCCCCGGAACGCCTACTCCGCGCCCACACCGCGCCCACTGCCCGCCCCTTAATGCGGGGCGCAGCTGAAAGTGGCGAACACTGCGCTTAACACTGAATCCCTGCGTTCGACAGCAGGATACTGGCTGGGAGAAGCAGTATACGCCAGAAAACAGGCGAAAAGCCCGTTCATATATGTCGCCCTTAGTACGGGTCGCATAACTCACGACCCAGAGGAAGTCGGGAAAACGTTTCCCGCCTACTTCTCAAAACTATGTTCACTCCCGGAAACACTACCCTCTAATGAGGATGACAGGGAGCGGATATTCCAGCAATTCTTTGACAAATGTAAGCTTCCCACACTTTCCCCTGAAGAGAGAGAGGCCTTGAACGCGCCTATTGGGCTGGAGGAGCTAGAGGTAGCACTTAAAAACTTGAAAAAAGGAAAGGCCCCGGGTCCGGACGGGCTCACGAATATATATTATCAATCCTTTGCCCCCCAACTGGGTCCTTTTCAACTAGACGTGTACAACTATATCCTAGCTGGTAAGTCCTTGCCCAGTAACTTTCTCCACTCATACATAACAGTAATTCCCAAGCCAGATAAAGACTCTATGGAAGCGGGTAGCTACAGGCCGATCGCCCTACTAAACGTGGACTTAAAAATATTTACAAAAATATTGGCCGACCGCTTGGTTAGGTGGCTCCCGAGGCTGGTGCACAATGACCAGGTGGGGTTTATCCCATTCCGCCAGGGTGGCGACAATACGAGGAGAGCTGTCGACCTCATAGAGATACTCAACAGAACAAATGCCCCGGGCCTGATGCTCAGCCTAGATGCCGAAAAGGCATTTGACCGATTAAATTGGACATACTTATGGGCTACTCTCAGAAAATTTGGCTTTATGGGACCCTTCGTAGACGCACTAAAAGTGCTATATTCTACTCCATCTGCTACCATTAAATTGCCGCACTCTATTTCCCCTTTGATTAAGCTGTCAAATGGTACTCGCCAGGGTTGTCCGTTATCCCCATTACTGTTTGTACTCTGTGTAGAACCATTTGCTTCAGCAATTCGCCTTAGCCCGGATATAAAAGGAATAGTTATTAACAAGGTAGAATACAAGGTATCTTTATTCGCGGACGATGTACTTTTGTCACTCACCTCCCTGCATATAACTCTTCCCAACCTGCACTCCCTCTTACATTCTTTCCAAAATATCTCGGGGTATAAGATAAACACAACCAAAACGGAAGCCATGCCTATCAACGTGAGTCAGAATGACATAGAGTCCCTGCAAGCTAATTACCAATACAATTGGAAATCTAGGTCTATAAAATATCTAGGGGTCAACATCACCAATACTTTTCCCTCCCTATATAGTCAGAACTTCCCTAAACTTTTTTCCGACATACGTGCATACCTGCAGAAATGGCGGACCCTGCCCCTATCGTGGTTTGGGCGCATTTCTGCCATCAAGATGAATATTCGTCCCAAACTACTTTATTTGCTTGAATCCCTTCCCATCCCGATTCCTATAAAAGATCGCTTCAAGCCTCCATTCTAAAATTTATCTGGGCATACGGGAGACATCGCATTAAAAAATCCATACTCCTGGCTAGGAGAGAGGAGGGGGGACTGGGGGTCCCAGATGTACTAAAATATTATTGGGCGGCCCAACTATGCAGAATCCCGGCGTGGTCATCGTTATTTGCCTTCTCTAGATGGGCAGAATTAGAAAAGGCCTGGCTTGCACCTGCACACCCGAACTCTCTGCTATGGAATACCTCCAATGGGCACCTAGTCGAAACCATATTGGGGCCGATGGCACTAACAAGAGACGTCTGGAGGAAGTGTGCAAAGGTATATAACCTGAGCTCACACGCCTGGGGTCTCACATCTTTTTTGTTCAATCTGGCCTTTCAGAATGACTGAACAATCCAGGCATGAAGGACTGGTTCGAAAAAAGGCTATTCCAAGCAGCAGACCTGGTGGATCCTACCACTAGAAAGATATTGACGTTTGACAGATTGAAATCTAAAACCTCTGTACCAGAGTCATGCCGTTTTTCATACCTACAGATTACGCACTTTCTACATAAAGCATTGGGTACCCTAACGGTCTCAAACCCCACGTCATTCAAAAGAATTTGTATATCTAACACCTCAACTAGAGGATTAATTTCAGAAATTTACTCACTTCTCTCTAACCCTTTCCCGGACAAATTAGTAAAACATGGTTATATGGCCAAATGGGAAGCCTTTGTTCAAAGGGAGATTACAGAGGAGGAGTGGAGGTTGATATAGCAAAGGGCAGCACAAACATCTCGTTGCAATCTCTATAGAGAGAATCAATATAAAATACTAATGCAGTGGTACCATACTCCCACCGTATTACATAAATTTAACCCTCTTTTGCCGGATCTATGCTGGAGATGTCATTCTGCTCCAGGTAATATCTTCCACATATTCTGGGAATGCCCCAAAATTGGGGATCTGTGGAGGGCAGTAAAACTTCTTATTAAGGACATGACGGGTCTAAAACTACCCATGGATCCTTTATTTTACTTACTAAACTTATCAGAAATAGAAATTAGGAAGTGCACGATGAAATTGATTTTGCACGTCCTTACGGCGGCGCGATGTTTGATCGCTGTGTTCCGGAAGAGGCAGGACTCTCCCTCTCTGATGGAATTAACACAAAGAATTAAAGATGTCCGTCATATGGAGTATCTTAGAGCCTCTCTGAACAATACCCTTGATTTGTTCTATGCGACTTGGGATGTATGGGATACTTTTGTGGTCGAAAGAGGCCTATGACTCAATGGAAGACTTATGGTCCTAAGTTCAGATACTTATGTTAAAGGGGTGTTATCGTTTCAGTAAATGGTCTTCAGAATAAGGGGACAGTGAAAACAAACAACTTTGCAATTTGGATGTAATTTGCAAAGCTGTCTCGTTTTCTCTGTCTCCCTTATTCTCTGTTTCTGTAAACAAACTTGCCTTGTCTGGGTCTAATCCTACCCCTCTCTGTTCATTGGGTGCCGGCTCTATCAATTAGCAATCTGTGCGGCCCCTGGGTCTAAATCGGGAGCGCGCATACCTGCGCATGCTCCCTGAGGACTCTTTCGTCTCCCTGTTTTTTTTTTCACGTTCCGGGGGCGCTGCGCCGCCCATTCAGTCAGTGTATCTTTTATTATTATGTTCTATGCCGAGAGCCGCGGCTGCGCCAGGCGCCTGCAGCAACACAGCTCAGTGTCTGTGCTTGTGCGGCCCGCCCCGCCCCCTGCCGTCCCTGTCCCCCCCTCTTCTGCGCGGCGCCGTCAGTGCCTCAGTCTGGAGTGGAGACTGAGCCTGGCGCGCCTGCCGTGAGTGAGAGGTACCTCGTCGGTGTACTCCCATGCGGCGCTGCGGCGGTCACGGAGGTAGAGTCGGGCAGAGAGTCTGACTGCCCGACTCAGTACCTCCTGTTGCTGCAAGTCCTGTCCTGCACACTGCTTCCCACTTCGATAAAGTGAGCGCTGAGCCTGTGCTGTGAGGTGATCGCTCTCTGGGCTGGGCTGTGAAGGGATGGGATG
Organism: Phyllomedusa bahiana; assembly: GCA_025379985.1. Classification (NCBI taxonomy): domain Eukaryota; kingdom Metazoa; phylum Chordata; class Amphibia; order Anura; family Hylidae; genus Phyllomedusa; species Phyllomedusa bahiana. The sequence goes on from JAODAL010023010.1 coordinate 25,612, forward strand.
TGAAGGGCTGGGATGTGAAGGGATGGGATGTGAAGGGATGGGCTGGGATGTGAAGGGATGGGCTGGGATGTGAAGGGATGGGATGTGAAGGGCTGGGATGTGAAGGGATGGGATGTGAAGGGATGGGCTGGGATGTGAAGGGATGGGCTGGGATGTGATAAGAATAAGAGAAGAATAAGATAAGAATGCCTAGTGAGAGCACAGACACAGTGAGGTGGATTGTTATGAACACATGCAAGGTAGGTGGAACAGCCAGGCTGTGCTGGCACCTCCCTCTGATGTTAAACAAACACTAGACTCATGAAGGAGCACAGACAGTGAAGGGAGGGGGGATGATGTCATCCCCCTGCAGAAAAGAAACACCCAGATGGGAGGGGAAGAAACGCCCCTGGGTTGCAGGAAATGAGATATTGAAAGTTCTCAGAAATAGCTGAAGTAAGGAAGCGATAAATCCCCTTTAAGCCTTAATGAGTTCAGCTTGCGGTTTCCCTGCCCTCCCCTCTCTGTGTTCACCCCCTCTGTGTCATGTCCTATGTCGTGTTGAGTAAATTTAATGTACATTCCTGTCATGAGAGTTGACTTTGATTTAGGATATATAAACCTGTACAATTGATATTAATGGTACTACCTGTTTTCTACTTTTGTATCCATGCTCGTGATTGGTTCATTGACTGGTTGAAATTTGTTGTCTCTATAACTGCTATTTCAATGCATGACTATGTAAAATCTTACTTAATAAAAACACAGTTTATTAAAAAAAAGAACATTAATTACAACAAAAAAAATATTTAAATATTTAAAACCCCTGACGAAGCTTCCTTGCGAAACACGTGTTGGTTTGTCTCCTGGCACCATTTGGTCTGTTTTTTCTTTTCTCTATGTATTTAATGATTGTGCATAGTACTTAATGTAAGTATCTCAATATATATGCATTTTCTATATGAATTTATGTTGGGGTTGTTTTATTTACATCTGATTTACTCTTATTGAGTGTGTGGTACTGTTGGATTTGACATGTATATTAAGATCTGAACATAAAATATATCTAATAGGATCTGCAGATCATAGCAGGAGGAGACTAAATAGCGATGGCATCCAGGTGTGAGTGGAGCCAATTTTGTCCTAAGCAGGTTCCACTTGAAAGAAACCAGGTTGGAACAGATAATAACTGAATGTGATGGCAATTATATCCAGTTGATCTACATAACCATTGTTCACGGTGGCAACGGAGGGTAAATAGGCTTGGGGTGATATCCATTGTCTCGGGTCCTGTTGACTGTTTACTGGTGTGTTGTTGACTGTTTACTGGTGTGACAAAGGTCTAAATGAGGTCTTTAGGAGACATTTCAAGTACCACAACGCCATCATCAGGAATTGAAGATTATTACAGCAATTAATGGATTTCATATAACTGGAAGATGTTTGGACAAAACAACCATAAAGGAAGCCTGAAGTTATCGGAGTAAGAAGTGGACCTGTGGGCATGTGAAGGCGTGGATGTGGCTTCAGCTCGCATATATACAAGGCCAAGTTAGGTAGTCAGTATGTTATATTATGTTATGTTAGTCATTTTGTTTTGTTAATTAGTTTGTATGTAGGTAATGTAGGTTATAGTATCATGTTATTTTAGACAGAAAGTTTTGGCGACATGTATGAACGGGGCTACGCCAGTTAACTTGCGTCTTTACAGCCTGATACCAGGCACAGCCCCGTTCATACATTTTCAAATCTCCCGCACACCCCACCCCCCTCTCCCTGAGATCAGGCACATTGCAAAGCTCCACAGGCGGGAAATTTGAAAATGTATCAACGGGGCTGCGTCTGGTATACATTTTCAAATCTCTCGCCTGCGGCGCTTTGTAATGTGCCCGATCTTGGAGGGTGTGCAGGAGATTTGAAAATGTATGAACGGGGCTGTGCCTGACATCGGGTGTAAAGACACCAGATATCTGGCGGGACGCACTAGAACTGTAGTAAAGCTATAGATTTATAGCTTTACTATGGCATTTCTGGGCACATTACAGTTGGAACAGGTAAACCTCTTTCAAAGTGATATACCTGAGTCCGAATTATCCTGCAAACACTGGAATGCGCCTGATTTAGACCCGCTGTATAGTGTGTTCATAAATCAGACACATTCTATGCCTTTTTTAATCGCAGGAAATTTGGTGTATAAACGCCATATTTCACCCTTTATGTGTTAATGTTTATGTTATTTACCATTGTAAGGATATTGCAGTAAAATTATGCTATATACTCTGTTTCTTTGTTAACTTTATTTTATGCTTATAAGTAAACCAATTCTTTCTTTTAAGTTTTGACTCCTCATCATATATAGAAATTACAAGACAGGATAGGCATCAATAAGATTAGTAATAAATTAACAACTTATTACAGGTACTATGTTTATTCTGTTTTATATTGGGATGCTTACCTTGTGGTAGTGCCTTCTGTACTCCAGCACCACTTTTTTACTGTGTTTTTTTATGCCTTTATATGTGTTTATAAAATTTATCTTGTGCTTATTATATAGTTTTGGGTAGTGTTGTTTTGTTTGGGGTGTTTACATGTTGTATTATACCCACTTTTTTGTATGGTTATTAGTTTGTTTTTGATTAGCGGCTGTTAGCTAGGAAACTAGGTCTGAAGTATATTTAGCTGCAGGTACCTTGTTGCAAACTGGCTCCTCATTTCCATGGTTTTTTCTCTATAATCCTTCAAGTGAATCCAGTCTGTTACAAGTGGCAGCTACATCACTTATTATGCACTTTAGTACTTTGGCACTTTGAAGACTTGATTTGAAGAAACTGTTAGGCTATGTTCACACGGCTTATTTTGGGACAGATTTCAGTCCGTAATTTGCGCCGTACTGTGCAAATTACGGGTGAAATCCGTCCCAGTCATTACAGTAATCCACAGTTCTCATAGAGAACTATGGATTCCATCTCCTCTCCCCGCTGGCGAAATATGGCGATTGGGGAGAAAGTGACATGTCAATTATTCATGGCTGGATATGCGCCGTAGATAATGAATGTCTATGGGGCCGGCCCGCCCCGCCCCCTCTGAGGAGCACACAGCGTTATTGCGGGCGAAATCCATGAATGAATAAACCATGTGAACATGGCCTCAAAGTTAAGGCGATCTTGGATATCAAGCATTCTAGGGGCAAAACTTGCTAACTGACAGGCTGGAGTAGCTGTGAAACTGGTAGAGAATATGAACATCCTTGAGCTTGTTCAGAGTTTTCATACATAAATGTCTGACTCAGAAGAAGTGGGGCCATAACAAAGGGCCAGCATGTGCCACCCATCTTTTCCTTTGGGAAAGGGCACCTCCCCAGCTTTCTACGAGCTTGTTAATTTTCATTTTAGTGTTCTGAGTAGTGTTGAGTGACTTAATTGAGAAAGTTAAAATCGAGTCGATTGTTAAATTTTTCTCGATCTCGATCCGATCCAATTTTTTTTCTCGGGTAAAAAATTGATATAGTTAATTAATATTGAGCTATTTTCTCTGCTTCTTGTACTTTTGGTGGCCAGCCAGTCATTGCAGAGCACAGAGGGGGGTCAAAAACGTCACTACGGAGGGGGTAGGGAGCTCATTGGCTGCTAAAATCACCGGACCCTGTTATATGTATGTCACTGTATTTGCTGGTGAATGCCAGTATGATTAGAGACTGTACACTGAACACATTGCTCTCTTTGTTGTGCTTGTTTCAAAGTAGGCAGATATACCAAAGGAAAAGCTATTAGATAGATTAGATAGGGTTGGGGTACAGCAAAATTAGGGAATCCTAATAGTAGTAGTTAGGGATTTTGATATTTCTGCATACTGCATCTTTGCATTGCCCAAAAGTTCCTTGCTGCAGTTTTGGGGGGGGACAGCTTGTACACAAGACAATGTTAGGAAATCTTTCAAAAGAAAACGCTGTGATATACTAGTTTCTTGCAGAAAATTTCATTCCGTGCTCAAAATTTCCTTGCTTCAGTTTTGGGAGGACAGCCGGTGTACAATACACCGTTCTTCCATAAGACCCCATTTCACAGACATTCCATAGAAAAAAAATTGTTTCTAATCCTAGTTGCCAGTTGCAAAGTATAAGGATTCAAGAACACTGTTGATTTGATGTCAAGGTTCTTCCATAAGACCGAATTTCAAAGATATTCCATAGAAAAAATTATGTTTCTTTTCGAAGGGGTCAGTTGCAAAGTATAAGGATTCAAGAATACTGTTGATTTTGTATCAGGGTTCTTCCATAAATGCCAAATTTCATAGATATTCCATAGAAAAAAATTCTGTTTCGAATCCTAGTTGGTTGTTACAAGGTATAGACATTCAAGAACACTGTTGATTTGGTGTCAGGGTTCTTCCATAAGACCAAATTTCATATATATTCCATAGAAAAAAATCTGTTTCTAATCCTATTTGCCAGTTGGAAATTATAGGAATTTAAGAACACTTGTGATTTTCTGTCTTTGGAGTACAATACTTCAGTAAGAGACTGTGAACAAATCTTGACCTTTTTAATAATTATCTTTTTGAACATGGAGCGAACTAGAGGCAGTAAGTGAGCAAGGAGGGGCATAGGACGTGGAGGTAGAGGTACGAGACAAGGTGCTCCTTCCAGTGCTCCGAACAACACACAAGCGAGCACATCATCAGTTGCAGGACCATCAGGTCTGTCATCGCTTGGTCGGTTCCCTGTGAATCTCAGTACTGAGAGCGCCGCCAATCTGTTCTTCAGTGGTTAACACAACCTGAATCGAGCGGTTTTACCTCCTAGTCCTCTCAGTCATGGCCACAAATGTCGTCATTAGGGATGAGCGATATTATCGACAAAAGATGAAATCGGCACGGTTTTTAGGCTTATCGGAAATTTCCGATCACGCAATAGTTTAGGTGATAATCTTATAGATAATCTATTACTATTGCGCCATTTTCAGCGTTTCCTGTCATTTTGGCGGCCAGTCAATCAGCTCTGAGGATAGAGGGGGGTGAGGAGGCTGTACAACATCACCACTTTGCGGCGTATGTATCTCATAGTTGAAATTGTCCCTGTTTTTTTCAGTTCTATTGCAATCACTGCTGTCAGTGTTCCACACACTGTCAGTGTTCCAAAAACCGGCATAACTTATCCCTATAACTTTTAAATAGTTTTATTGAAGTCCGTGCGTCTGTTGTCAGTGGTGTGAAGGCCGCCATATTAATCCGTATAAAATTTAAATACTCTTATTGCAGTCCGTGCGTCTGTTTGGCGCAAAGCCATTGTACGCAAATTGGCGCATTATGAAGGGGCTTTAACCCCAGTTTCGGCGTACCTGCCCTCCCAGCCTAAATCCCGCGTTGGACGCACGTTCGGCACTTTCGCGCGGCCCGCTGAAGGGGCGAGCGGGGTGCGCGTGTAGGCGTTCCGGGCGGGACGCGGCGCGCTCATATCCGGGGGCATGTCCTTTCGCGGCTCGCCAAATCCGCCCCGGGCACTCCACAAGAAACCTGTTTTTTTTTTTGGTCTAAATCCTCCGGGCCGAGGAATAAGCAGATGGGAACATCCGAGGAACGGATCAAAGATCGCGACAGAAGCCCCGCTCCGCTCCGTCAGCAGGAGTGTGATTCCTGAAAAAATCCCTTTAAAAGGGGGAAAAACGTGTCAGAAAAGAGCTAATGACAAAATACACAAAAAAAAAAAAAAAAAAAAAACATTTTCCCAAACTCTAGAACGGCACAATATCAAGAAATATGATATTGGAAATTGCCGGGAAATACAGTAATTAAAATTCTGAAACCTTTTCCTTGGGTCCATAAACCACCAATCAGAATAGGAGCGCAAAGTCCCATTCTACCTATGGAGGATTTTGGACCAAACAGAATCCAGGGCGGGATAATTCAAAATAAGTAAAAAGACAGAAAAGAGTGATTGGCTGAGCTAGCGGGAGCTTGGCTATCCCACCAAATCAAGCGCGACTACTTCCCCCTTATATCTATGGAGAATGGCCACTGAAATCTGGGGCGCTCAGCGCCGGCGGCTGAAGTATTAAAAAAAAAAAATATTTTTATTAAGTGTAATACATATCAATAAAAGCAAACAATTGTAAAAAAAAATAAACAGTTAAAACCCGAACAACTTTTTTTGTCCCGAGCCCCGGCGCTACATAGGGAATTGCCACAAGAGAATTGCCGGGAAAACAGAATTCAAATTTTTTAAGCTTTCTCATTGGTCGGCAAAACCAGAAAATCAAATAGGAGCGACAATGCCCTTCAAACCTATGGGGGGAAAATTGACCAATCAAATAGGAGCAAAAAGCCCCATTCTAGCCTATGGAGAAAAATGGACCAATCAATTCAAAGGGGGGGACAGTTCAAAATACAAAAAAAAGGCAAAACACTAAAGGGTTGAAGCAGGGGGGCTCGTCCAGCTTACCCAAATCAAGCGCGAGCTACTTTCTCTAGAGTTTTTGGGGAAAAGAAATTCTGAGCGCGCTCTGTGATTGGCAAATTTTTCAAAAGCCGCCAAATTTGGCCCAAAGGGGAGAGCGACGACGCTCCTTGGGTTTTGAATGCAATCTGAAATCAAACTGTAATGGCCGAAATCCATTGTAACACACACAATTTTCACGATGTGTTATAAAAGGAATCCTAATATTGGCTAACAAAAAAAAATATTAATTCCCAAAAATCAGTTTTTTCTTTTTTTTCTTTGCCAAGGTCAAAGTATGGGTGCATCAAAAATAAAGAAAAAAACTTTATTTTAGGGAATTAATTTTTTTTTTTCTTAGCCCATATTAGGTTTCCTTTATATACACATCGTACAACTTTGTGATTTTACAATTGTTTTCGGCAATACATTTTGTTTTTCAATTGCATTACAAAACCCATAGGAGCGCCTCGCTCTCCCCTTTTCCAAATTAACGGCGCTCTTTGAAATTAGCCAATAAAGAGCGCGCTCAGAATTTTTTTTCCCCATAAAACCATGAAAAGTCCCGCTCTGATTGGCTAAGCTGGGCAGCCCCCCTGCTTTAACCAATCAGCTCTTTTTGCCTTTTTACTGTAAATTTTTAACGTCCCGCCTTTGAAAATGATTGGGCCATTTTTTCTCCATAGGGTAAAATTTTGGGGGGTTTTTCGCTCCTTTCTGATTGGGCAATTCTCCTCCATAAAGAAGGGACATTGTCGCTCCTATTTTTGATTTTTGTTTTTTGCCGACCAATGAAATAGCTTAAACAAATTTGAATTACTGTAAATTTTTCCCGCAATTCACTCTAGGCAATTCCCTATTAGCGCCGGGCCGCGACAAACCGTTGTTCGGTTTTAAATGCTTTATTTTTTTACAATTGTTCCCTTTTTCATCATGTATTACCTTAATAAAAAAATTTTTTTTTTTTAATACTTCATGCCGCACGGCCTTTAGCCCGAGATTTCAGTGCGCCCATCTCCCAAACAAATGGGGGAATTAGCTCGCCTCTGATTGGGGGGGATAGCCAAGCCCCGCTACTCAGCCAATCAGCTCTTTGCAGCCTTTTTACTGTATTTTGAACTGTCCCGCCCGGGGTTCTGATTGGGCCAAAAACCTCCATAGGCAGAAGGGCTTTTCGCTCCATTCTGATTGGTCTAAACTTCTCCATACTAGAAGGACTTTGTCGCTCCATTCTGATTGGCCGAGCTAGGGGAGCCCCCGCTAGCTCAGCCAATCAGCTCTTTGCAGCTTTTTTACTGTATTTTGAACTTCCCCCCGGATTCGATTGGTCCAAACCCTCCCTAGGCTAGAAGGGCTTTTTCGCTCCCTTTTTGATGGTCAAAAATTTTCCAAGGGTAAATGGGCTTTGCGCTCCCCTTCTGATTTCCGGTTTTTTTCCACCAAAGAAATAGGTTTTTAGGATTTGAATTACTGTTTTCCCGGGGAATTTCCAATACAATTTTTTTTGATATTTGCCGTTCTCGAGTTTTTGGGGAAAGTGTTTTATTTTTAAAAGTGTATTTTGTACATTCACTCCTTTCTACACTGTTTTCCGCCTTTTAAAGGCGATTTTTTTTTGGGAATCACACTCCTCTCACGGCGGGACGCCCAACTTCTGTCGCATCTTCGATCCCTTCCCCATGTTCTTTCCCGCTTCACTTGCCCGACGGAGGATTTAGACCAAAAAAGTAGAACGCCTTTATAAAGGCGTTTTTGCTTCATATTCCCACCGACATCTAATGATTTCTCGCCGCTCCACCTTGCTCGCATCGGAAAAGATTCTCGGGGGGGGGGCATCCCCACGGCGCCTAAGTCCCGCACGCACCCCACACACTGGGGAGGCGCGGGAGACTTTTACCCCAATTTTGATGCAATTTCCCCGGGCGGCAAGCATAGGCGACGCCGCACGCGCCCAAGTCCCCGCCTTTGCCTCATACGCGGCCGAGGCGCGGGGGACTTTTCATGAAAAATATGACGCCGCCCGGCCGCGACATAAACAGGCGCAGATTCCCCGGAAAACTGCGGGAAAAAGCCGCCCCACCCGGGGGGATTTATACATGTGGGCCCATTGTGTTTTTACATATTGATACAAATTACGCCTTTGTCAATGGTGTAAGGCCGCCTATTAATCCATATAAAATTTAAAAACTCTTATTGCAGTCCGTGCGCCTGTTTGGCGCAGAGTGCTCAGTTGTACGCATATTGTGTTATAGATATTTGATAGTAAATTATGCCTGTTGTCAGTGTTCCGAAGGCCGCCATATTAATCCATATAAAATTTAATAACTCTTATTGCAGTCCGTGCGTCTGTTTGTCGCATAGAGCTCAGTTGTACGCATATTGTGTTATACATATTTCCTAGTAAATTGCGCACTGAAAAACATGGTGCGAAGGCCGCCATGTTAATCCATATAATTTTTTTAATACTTTTTAATACTTCTATTCACTCATGGTCGCCCAGTTTGGCGCTAATCGTGCATTGTAACGAAAACTATAAACTGTTAGCCCTTTCTGGGCAGTTGTAAATCTCAGGGACTGAAGGAAGAACACTGTTGATTTTGTGTTATGGTTCTTCCACCAGCCCCGCATTTCACAGATATTTGATAGAAACAATTCTGTTTCTAATCCTAGTTGCTGTTGGAAATTAGAGGGATTTAAGAATAAATGTGATTTGCCGTCTTTCAATAAGAGACTGTCAAAAACACTACCATAGCTTTTACATTTTTATCTTTCTGAACATGGAGCGAACTGCAGGTAGTAAGTGAGCAGAGCGGTGTGTAGGACATGGAGGTAGAGGTACGAGAGAAGGTGCTCCTTCTAGTGCTGGCGGCAACACGCAAGCCAGCGGATCGTCGGTTACAGGACCGTCAGGCCTGTCATCGCTGGTCGGTGCCCTGTGAATCTCAGTAACGAACAGCGTCCCAATCGTTCTTCATGTTAATGCAATCTGCATCCAGCAGTCTTACCTCCTCGTCCTCCCATCACGGCCACAAATGTCGTCATCATCATCGTCATGTGGGTCATGCAGGTTTTTGGTTCATGCAGCGGTCCAGGACAAGGATAGTCAATGTCCAGTTCAACTAAAATGGTGGTTCAAATACTCCTTTTTTCGGCACCTTTTAATCTGTGGATCAGACAGGTTTTGGGGCATGCTGCAGTACAGGACACTGATAGTCAATGTCCAGTTCAATTAAAATGGTGGTTCAAAGACTCCTTTTTCCAGCACTTTTTAATCTGTGGGTCATGTGGGTTTTGGGGTCATGCTGCGGTCCCGGACAGGCATAGTCAATGTCCAGTTCAACTAAAATGGTGGTTCTAAGACTACTTTCTTCCGGCACTTTTTAATCTGTGGGTCATGCGGGTTTGGGGGTGATGCTGTGGTACAGGACAGGTACAGTCAATGTCCAGTTCAGCTAAAATGATGGTTCAAATAGTACTGCCTTCTGGCACTTTTTAATTAGGGGATCATGCAGGTTTAAGGGGCATGCTGTGGTAACAAGACAGGGATAGTGAATAGTCTGTCCCGTTTTTTTCTGTGACTCTTGTTGCCTAATTGTCTTGCCTAAGATGTAGCACGTATCCAGTTTACTGTTGTGGATGTTAATTCCAGCTTCTTCTCCCCTGTTTGAGTGTAAGAATGAAGGTGTTGTTCCTCTCCCATATATTTTAATGGTCATCTGCGATAATCTGTTATCAATAGTGTTGAGCGATTTTTATCGACAAAGTTGAAATCGGCAAGGTTTTTATGGTATCGAAATTTTCAGATCATGCGATAAATTAAGGTTAAAAAACTGTGCATCATCTATTAAGAGCGCCATTTTCGCGCTTCCTGTAATTTTGGCGGCCAGCAAATCAGAATTACAGAATAAGCAGGGTGAGATGTGTGTGCGACCCTCATGACTGGGATGTGTATGGTGCGATTGGCTGAAAAATCACATGACCTCGTACAACATACAACAGCGTTTCCTGTTCAGCCTTAGTGTCTCTCAGCGTCTCATAGGTAATAGGATGTGCGACTCTGCCTGTGGCCAAACAGCTCAGGCGAAATAGTCTATTTCGTAATTTCCTGCACAGAGAAACCTCTACTATTAGCACGTGATGCTTCCAATTTAGTATAGTATTAGAGATTGAAGATTTTATGTAGTTAGCCTATAGATAATTTTAAAGCCAGCATCTACCGCTGTAAAAGTCCACAGGGGGGAGCGGTGGGGAGTGGGCCCCGCGGGAGCGAACACAGACATAAGCACTATCTATAAAGAAGCCACTGGATAAAGTTCACAATACCTAGTGTAGACATTGCACTGCAATATCCTTTATTTTAACAGTTTGCTATTAAAATATTTCCTGTGATAAGGGCAGCCCGAACATATATGTGTGGATACACATCATTTCTAGTACTGCAGTTCTCTTTGATAGGGGCAAAAATCCCCTTTTTATTATCAGATACATTTCAGATAGGTGTTCATTTTCAATTATTACCAATTCCACCCTGTGTTGGATATATCCACCTGGCAGTTAAAGTTAACAATACCACAATCTTGTATCAGCACAGGTTGTTTTTGCCAAAAATACCATGTATCATACGAAAACATATCAGATACGTGTATATTTTTTGACTTTTTACGCACGCCAGCCTTTGTATTCATTGACGCAGCATCCACGTAAATCTTGAAAAGCAGCAATTCTATAGTTCACCACAGTGAATTGAAAGGTGCAAATAAATACCGTGTATTATACGAAAACATAACACGTATACGTTGTTTTTTTTTGGCCTTTTGCGGCACCCAGCTATTAGTTCATTGACGCAGCAACCACGTAAATCTTAAAACAGCAATTCTATAGTCACCGAACAGTGAATTGAAAGGTGCAAAAAACCGTGTATTTAGTTACGAAAACTAACAGATACGTGTTTTTCTTTACTTTCTTGCGCACCCAGCCTTTGATTCAATGACCAGGCATCAAACGTAAAATCCTTAAAACAGCAATTCAATAGTCACCACAGGTGAATTGAAAGGTTCATAAAATACCGTGTATTATACTAAAACATAACAGAACGTGTTTTTTGACTTGGCGCACCCACTTTGTTCATTTGACGCAGCACTCCACGTAATCTATAAAACAGCAATTCTATAGTCACTCACAGGTGAAGATTGAGAAGAGTGCAAAAAATACCGAGTATTATACGAAAACATGACAGATACTTGTTTTTATTTGACATTTTGGCGGCCACCCAGGCTTTGTTCAATGACGCAGCATCCACTGTAAATCGTTAAAACATCAATCTCTTCGTAAGTCTAGCCACAGTGAATTGAAAGTGCAAAAAATACCGTGTATTATACTAAAACATAACAGATTGACATGGTGATTTTATTACTTTTGCGCACTCCAGCTTTGTTTCATTGACGCAGCATCAACGTAAAACTTAAAACAGCAATTCTATAGATCACCAAACAGTTGAATTGAGAAGGTGCAAAATAAAACGTGTAATACACAAAACATAACAGATACTTGATTTTTTTTATTTAACATTGCGTGCACGCCAGCTTTGTTCATATGGACGCAGCAGTCCATGATAAATCTTAAAACAGCACAATCTAATAGTCACCACAGGTGAATTGAAAGGTGCAAAAATACGTGTATTCATACGAAAACATAAGCAGATACGTTGTTTTTTTTGACTTTTGCCGCACTACCTAATCTTTGTTCATTGACGCAGCATCCACGTAAGAGCCGGGGGGGGGGGGGGGGTGGGGGGGGGGGGGGGGGGGGGGGGGGTGGGGGGGGGGGGGGGGGTCCACCCCCCCCCGGGTGGTTGTTGTGGAGTGTGGGGGTTAACCAACCTTAAAATAGTAAATTCTAAAGTCACCACAGTTGATTTGAAAGGTGAAAAGAATACCGTGTATTATACGAAAACTTAAAGATACGTGTTTCTTTTTACTTTTTGCGCACCCAGCTTTGTTCATTGACAGCAGCATCATGTAAATCATTAACACAGCAACATTCCTATAGTCACCACAGGTAATTGTAAAGGTCAAAAAATACCATGTCATTATACGAAAACATAACATATACGTATTTTTTGACTTTTTGCGCACCCCAGCTTTGTTCATTGACGCAGCATCCACGTAATCTTAAAACAGCAATTCTATAGTCACACAGGTGAATTGAAAAGGTGCAAAATTACCGGTGTATTGATACGAAAACATAACAGATACGTGTTGTTGTGACTTTTGCGCACACCAGCTTTGTTCATTGACAGCAGCATCCACCGTAAATCTTAAAACAGCAATTCTAGTATTCAACACAGTGAATTGAAAGGTGCAAAAAATACCGTGTATTCGTACGAAAACATAACAAGATTATGTGTTTGTTTGACTTTTGCCAGTCCAGATTTGTTGATAGACACCTTTGAGGTTAAATTTTGAATCCATCAATTTAGTGTTTTTGATTAGATGGATTTGAGAATAGCTGTGATTGCCGTCTTTTAATAAGAGACTTACCCAAAACTGGACATTCCATACCTTCTCAATTTTTTTATATTTCTGAACATGGAGCGAAATGCAGGATGGTAAGCGAGTAAATGAGTGGGTTAGTCACATGGAGGTACGAGAGGTACGGAGAGTAGGTGCTCCTTCTAGTGCTAGGCGACAACACGCATGCCAGCGGATCGTCAGTTTGCAGTGACCGTCAGTGCCCTGTCATCACTGTGCTCAAGGCCCTGTTAAAACTAAAGTAACGAACAACGTCGCCATCCTGTCCTTCAGTGGTTAACTGCTAGACCTGCATCTAGTGCAGTCTTTACCTCATCGACCTCCCAGTCAACTGCCACAAAATGTCGTCATCAGCATCATCACATCCGTCCAACATGAAGCAGTCCCAAATGTCAACTCGTGTACCTACGAACTGTGGATCATCCCATTGTCTGAAGACCTCTATTATGACAAAATTCGGGTGGGGTCAGAAGGCATGGTTAAAGATCAAGATGAAGATTTAGTCTGATCTGACGCCCACATTACTGATCGCCATCAGAGAGGAGGTGAAGGAACCGATCAATCGTAAAAATCCCAGGGCTGAATTTCGTCAACGCCTTGCTCAGGTGCCCGGCTTGCTTGTAGCCCGCAGCTTCTGGATGCCAGAAAGCAGACGACCAAGTCACATGTGTTGATGATTATGATTGATTTCGACGACACATTGCGGATCCATCCTGGTCTTTTCCGCAGAATTTAGTTTGGCGATTGCATTACCAACATTGGACTAGGAGGAAGACGATTGGGTAGTGGTTCAATAGAACGGTCCCGGCCACAAAAAGGAGAGAGGTGGTGCGCAGAAGTCTGCTGATATGAATCCGCCACCCTACGTGTCAGCGCAAACCCTCGCTCCGCCGTGGCTATCGACGTCAAAAGGTCCAGGACCCCTCTCAAGCCTGGGGCCTTCTTTGAGCAAGCCTCCTGATTCACTCCAGCGATGTTCATATGCCAGACTTTGCCGTAAAACGCATAAGTAGAGGCAAGGAACCGTTAATTGGTTAACCACCACCAACCATTGTCTAGTCCACATGCAGCGAATGCATGAGTATGAAATGGAGTGAAACACTTGGCCAAAAAAGGGCAGAACCGACGCCCCAGTGGCCCTCCAACCAACTGTCACACCTCTGTCCTCCGCCTTCCTCCTCCTCCGCCACCAAGGACCAAGGTATGGGAGCGAGAAGAAACACTTTAACCCAAACCATCCAGAAAGCCAAAAGCCTGAATGTCGGCATTAGCCCGGCTTTTGTGCCTTGGAAATATGTTGCCTTTTTTATTCCTGTCTGCTGTTGGCATAATTACACAGATGGTGTCGCCCATGTCAAAGGCCCTTATCGGCCTTCCCCCAAATACCAGATGCCAAGCAGGCATTCTTTGCCAGAAAAGGCTACCCTGCCCTGCGCCCAGCCAAGATGTCACCTAAAATTTCAAGCGCGTGTCCCAGCATCTGTGTCCGGAAAAACACCATCTCACCACCTGTGAGACACATTGACTTGTAAGAGCACTGGGCCCAAGGGACGCATATTGCTCTGTGACAGCTCACTGGGTGAGCTGGGTGGATGTCTCTGGGGTGATGGTGGCTCGTCAAGGCTCGGCGCATGCCTTCAAAACCAACATGGATGGTGCGCAGGGCCTTCCCCCAAGGTCCTCTGTGTGAGGCATCACGTGCCCAGAGACACCAGGTGCCGTGTTTGAAATTAACATCCTTGGAGTACCGGAGCCACACACAGCGTCAGACAAGCTGTGGAACGGGCTCTCCAGCCACGAGACCGATCGCTGACCTGTGTGACAAATCGAACCTTTTGCCAGGCAAGGTGGTGTGCGATAATGGGCGAAATCTGCTGCCGACCTAAAATCTGTAGTGGTCTGGAGCACATCCCTTGCCTGCAATGTCATGAAACCTTGTCGTCCCAGAAATTTCTAAGAGCACCCGGGTCTGGAACTGCCTGCTGAAGAAGGCACGAGAGTCTGAGTTTTGCTCTTCCGCGTTCGCGTCTGACCCTGCTTCGTACCCGCCTGGCTGCGTTGCATCGCCAGCTCCGGCCTCGCCGTCAACTCGTACATCATTGGTTGACGTGGCAACACGCCGGAATTCCACCCTCCACAAGCTCCATCGATTGTGGGCGCAGCGCAAATGCCAATATGACGCAGCTAACGAAGTGACACATTGGCCTGACAAGCAGCGAGGTGCGTACCCTGCAGGGTGGGTTTGCGAGCACCCGAGAGTGGAGGCAGTGAGAAAGAGAGCTCTGCACCATCCTTGCCAGTTTTGAAGAAAGCCACCAAAAATGGTGCAGTGCCGGACGATGCCCTTTTCAGCATGACCAATGTGGTGATCCATCGTTCTGGGAACGAATCGTTGGAGGACAGCTCTGAAACATCAGGTCCTAGCCACGACGGAGGATGAGATCGTACAAATGCAGACACTTGACCTTTCTCCTCCGTTCAAATCTCACAAGGCCCGACATTTTCTCAATTTATTAATTGGTCATCATTAGGCAGTGGTTCAGGTGTATCCAGAGGCTATTGCAAGGCGGCACCTCCAGGTCCTCAGGTTGCATCATCTGAGGCAAGCAGGCTGTGGTGAACTGTTGCCCGAGAAGCGTGAGGAGGAGGTATTCTTAACACCAGAGGTGCTCCTGACGTCCTGCCTTGGATAGACGAGGTGGCGTGAATATGAGGCAGAGTGAGGCAGATGAGTGGTTTTAGCTAGAGCCCGGCCTCGACTCCAGAACTTAGGATCTCAAGGCTCGCATCTCTCACATGAGTGCTTGGATGCTCCATTTCCTCCAACATGACCGCTCGCATAAAGGCCTCAAAATGAACAACAAGTTTAGCTGGGGAACCACCCTCTTGGATCCCCGGAAAAAAAAACAAAACTCGGCACGCTTCCTTCCACCCACGCACAAATAGAGAGTAAAATGCAGGAAATGGAGACCTTGCTGATTGCATCACTGGAGCACTCTGTGCTCTTCTTCAGTTTCTTTCAAATGTTACGAGTGGATATCAACACAGCACCGTGATCAGCAGTAGATTGCCAATTAGCCGTTAGCGGGCAGCAGCGGCATGACATCAGGCACAAGGAGGCAGAAGCCTAAAGGTAATAGGGATGACCTCTGGCGAATCGTATTATTTACCACCTCCACCAACGCATATGCAATGCCAGGCCGACAGATACAACACGCCAGAGACCAGGCTTAAGATCAGGTGCACGACTATCTTGCGTCTCATGCCAGCCCACCAATGTTTTTTTGGTATTGTTCCGGACCCAATAGCCTTCTGGGTAATCCAAAATGGACTAATGGGCCCGAGCTGGCTCGCGCCACGCCATAAGGGTGTTGTCCTGCCCACATCAGCCATCGTCATATCTGACGACCTTGTGCAGCACATGGCAAGAGGGTCATACATACCAAACGCATCCATCTTTCCAACAGATAATGTGGAATCTTTGACTTTTCATCAAGATGAATCATGCATGAATCCTCTGATGGTTTTGAGGCCCCAAATTCTCCGGAGAGTCACCGTGATTAGTTGCTGGTTCTACTTCTCTACATTCCTACTCCAAACCAGAAATCTGGTCCTCTTGAAAACCTTATTTTTAAAAGTGATCTATTTCTTCTGAAAATATTATTCTCAATTTCCCTACAGTTCATTTGCTGTGAGGGAGACTAAAATGACAACACCGTGGAGTTTCATGAAAAAAACAATTCCATTTATTTCACTTCAACTTAGAAATTTTTCAAGTCAATGGTTTTGGGGTATGTAGCCTCACAATTTTTAACACAGTTGGACTGAGAAGTCATATTTTAAAAGTTTTTTGGGGTCATGTTTGCTGTTAGAGTACATGCAATAAATCGCGATGAAGTCCTTTGGGAAACAGAAATTGGCTATCTAAGTGAGCATTTCTCCTTCACCATTTTTAACAGTGGCTGAGAATTCATATCTTATAATGTTTTTGGGGTCATTGTTGCTGTGAGATTCGACAGCAAATTATCATGGACCCTTTTGAGAACAGAAATGTGGCTCTATAAGTGGCACTTTCGTCCTTCACCATTTTATTAACGTGGCTGAAATCATATTTATAAATTTTTTGGGGTCAATGTAGCAGTGAGATACAGCAATAATCAAGGTCCTTTGGAACAGAAACGTGGCTCTTTCTAAAGGCATTTCTCCTTCACAATATTTTTAACAGTGGCTGAAGAAGTCATTTTTTATTTAATAGTTTTTTTTGGGTCATGCTGCTTTGAAATTGAGCAATACTACAGGTCCCTATTCCTAAAAAGATGTTGTTCCTCTCAATATACAAGTTGTTCTTCACCAATTGTCAATAAGTAGGCTCAAGGACACATTTTTTTTAATTTTTGGGGGCATTTTTGCTGTGACATGCAGCTATAACAACAGGTCCTATTATAAAAAAAAATGTTTCTCTAACAGACATTTGTTTCTTCACAATTGTTCCAACAGTCGCTCAAGTGTCATGCTTTTGCATTTATTTTTGGGAGTGCATTTTTGGCTGTGACATTCAGCTATACAACCAAAAAAAAGGTCCTATTCTACTAAAATTGTTGTTTCTAACAGACAATTTGTTCTTCACAATAGGACAAGAGTGGCTCAAGGGTGTATCGGTGCTGTCAGAATCTGTGAATAGGTAGGACACGTTAATGGACACATATTGGCAAAATGGACTTGTTTTTGCCAAGATCATTAACATATCTATCAATCCCTTTATTTTAGTTGAGATCAACCCAATGTGTAATACACTTAAAAAAAGAAAACACAGAACTAAGGTGGGATTCCATCCGGATTTTAAAAAATGTAGTATTCACAGAATTAATTAAAGATACCTAAAAAACTTGCATGTTACAAAATAGCTAGATTAAAAAAAATCTCCATCCTGAATTGTATAACGGGAGGTAACAGGAAAACTGACCAGGATGCAGGCGTTACATGTGCAGTAGGACATGGAGTATGGAGCACGGACATAGAACAAAGTACAGAGACCATTTCCGGTTCCCTCCAGCACCTTGAGCTACAAATGAGAAAAAGAATGCAAGATAAAGGGAAGCTGTGAGATAACAGAGCGTTAACCACACATTATTTCCAAGTGAAGCTACTATGTGGTGTCCCACTACGAATGAACGGAGGGGCAAGCGCTTACCCAGGTAATGACTTGTACATCAGTGAAGCTGGCGACTGGTAGTTCTCACAACTTTCTCTCTTCCGCACGTGAGTACATGCTTCAGCATGAACAATAGGGGTCCGTGGTGGTTTTCGTTGCTGGGCGTCATCAGGCATTTTAAACCTGGTGTTAATAGATGTACAACTCCAGTCTGGTCAGTCTCAACCACCAAACCCACATGTTACACTCGTCCCAGGGTCATGCGTGGGCCCATGACAGGTGAGTATAGTCAATTTCCAGAGAAACTAAAATGGTGGTAGAAAGACTCCTTTTTCCGGCACTTTTTAAATGTGGGGGTCATGCAGGTTTGGGGCTCATGCCTTGTGGCCCAGTACAGTATAGTCAATCAATGTCTCCAGTGAAACTAAAATGGTGGTTGAAAGACTATCTTTTTGTCTTGGCACTTGTTTTAAATCTTGGGTTATGCAGGTTTGGGCTCATGCTGTGGCCCAGGACAGGTATAGTCAATAGTCCCAGTGAGACTAAAAATGTGCGGGTTGAAAGACTCCTTTATTCTGGCACATTTTTAAATGTTGGGGTTATTCAGGTTTGTGGGCTCATGCGTGGCCCAGACAGGTATAGTCACTTGTCCAGTGAAATCTAAAACATGGTGGTTGAAAAGAACCTACCTTTTTTCCGCACTATGTTTAAATGTGTGGGTACATGCGAGGTTTTGGGGCTCATGTCTGTGGCCCAGGCAGGTATAGTCCCAATGTCCAGTGAAACTAAAATGGTGTTGAAAGACATATCCTTCTTCCCGCCACTTTTTAAATGTGGTGGGTCATGCACCAGGGTTTGGGGCTTCGATGCGTGCCCAGACAGGTATTAGGTCAATGTCGCATGGAAACTAAATGGTGGTTTGAAAGACTTCGCCTTTTCCGGCACTTGTTAATTCTGAGTGGGGTCATGGCAGGTGTTAGGGAGGCTCATCTGTCGTTTACCAGTGACAGTGAGGAGTATATAGCAATGTCCAGTTCAAGTAAGATGATGGGTTCAAGATCATACAAGCCAGTTCTGGCACTTTTAATTTTGGGTGATGTCACGTATAAGGTCATGCTGTGGAGTAAAGTGACAGAATAGTGAATATGGTGTGTGTGTTTCTTTTATTTCTCTGATGGCATTAATAACACTATAGTGTGTTGCCCATAATATGTATCAAATGTAACCATTGACTTGTTTTTGTGGAAATGTTTAATTCCATCTTCTCCAGGCCCGTTGGTTGGTAGAATGAAGGTTTGTTTGCTCTCGACCATACTAATACTTTAGAATGGTCATCGCTACATAACTCGAGCTGCTCCTATCGAAAAAGCCTTATCGATGGGGCCGACAATCGACTATCGCCCATTATCGATAGGGCCAACGTTAATCTCTCCCAACACTGAGTTATCAACTATCGTCTATCGTCATGAATATATTGACGATATCGCGACTATCTGAATCGATAACAAATTGACACAATCGTCTCATACACTAGTCACATCATCATCCTCTTTATCAACAGTCCAAACCTGAAGCAAGCAGGAGGCACCCTAATGACAACCAATGTAAGTAGACACCGCTCCATATATCCATTTCTGAAGAACTCTTTGATGGACACATGTGGATATGTGGTCAGAGAACCATTTCAAAAGGTCACTCTGAGGTCAAGGAGGCCAAGGCCGATGATTATTGTCTGCTGCTTGATGCCCAATCGCTGAGATGCCCTCAGAATAGGAGAAGTGAAGCTGGGCAGCCAGCATAACATCCCTGAGCATCTAAGTCCTGCAGCTTGAAATGATAGTAGACTGTCAGACAAGGAAAAAAAACCCCCCTACTCACCTGTAATTATGTATGATGATGATGACAAATCTGGATCCAACGTGGTCTATTCAGCACAAGTTGCTTGCGAGCGCCTCATCAGGGGAGGAAGGTCGAATGATTGGGGTAATGTCAGCTGTGGGTGCTGGCCTTAGAATAGAAGAGGGCGGTTTAGCACAAATCAGCAGACACATATACTCCATCGCAAGTGTCCGATATTGGTGCATGCGTTGAAGACCTCTGACTTTCTCCGTCGGCGAGAGTTCCATGACCTATATGGAAGCCTGGGCCTTTTCCATCAAGCCTCAGAATATCGCCCAGCTGACAGCCATGTGCCGTGAATTTCCTTCACGCTCAGTATAGCAGGAAAAAAAACTAAATAGCATTTAAAACCGACGAACATGAACAGGGCAGCAATGCCATCTAAAAGCAAGATTGATTTGTGTGAGAAATCACTTTATTGCAACCACAATGTGACTTTCTCTGTCTGCTTACCTTCTGTTCTCCACCCACTTCCAGGACCAAGATGCCCTCTGCTGCCGATTTGCCAGAGCAGCATAAGCAAGCACCATCCCCAGTCACAGACATTGTCGGCCAATTCTCACTGGCACCAGCATAGACACAGCCTACCCCTCTTTCTTCTACCAGTTTGATCTTCACGCCATACAGCGGCCAGTCTGGCAGCCAGCCTTCTTTGTACCATGTGTGAGAGCATAAGAAACGCTTTCAATGTCGGCATTGCCAGGCTTTTGGCTTTGGAAATGTTGCCTTTCCACCTGGTGGACACAGATGGCTTCCGCCTTGTCATGGCCCTGGAATCCCCCCAATACCAGATGCCGAGCAGTCATTTCTTTGCCAGAAAAGTTGTCTCTGCCCTGGTCAGTCAAGTGGCAGTAAAAATCTCCAGCGCGTTGGCTGCATATGTGTCCACCAAAGACCATCTCACTACAGATACATGGACTAGTAAGCATGGTAAAAGGCGTCACATCTCACTGACTGCTCACTGAGTGAGTTATGTGGATGACGGTGTCTCTGGTGATGATGGTGGATCTCAGGGTCAGCGGACACTCTTCCACACTGCTGGGATGGAACAGGTTCCAGATCCCCAACCTCCTTGGATAGCATCACGTGCCAAGAGAAACCAGGCTGTTCTGAACTTAATGGGCGACATGTATGAATCTCACCACGCCGGAGCGCATGTTTCCGCCAGTTTTCCGGCGAAATTTGCGCCTGATTTATGTCGGTGCCGAGGTGCGCTCATACATACCATTTAAAGTCCGCCGCGCCAGTGTGTGAGGCGCAATGCGGGACTGCGCCTAAGATTCGCCGCCCGACGTAGTGCGATCATACATGCGGTGTTAAGTCCGCTGCGCCTCACATGTATTCCGATTCGAGACAGGCTGGAAAACAATGAGAAATCATTAAAGATGTCCGTGGGGAGTATGAATAAAAAAATTGCCTTTATAAAGGCGTAAAACATTCTCTGAAAAAGAGCTCAAACCTACTAAAAAAATAAATAAATAAAACCACTTTCCAAAAATCGAGAACGCCGCTACATCGGGAATTTGGATATTGAAAATTGCCGGGAAATACAGTAATTCAAATTCTGTAAACTCTTCTCATTGGTCGGCAGAAACCAGCCAATCAGAATAGGAGCAACAGTGACCCATTAAACCCTATGGAGAAGTATGGACCAATCAAATTCAAAGGCAGGACAGTTCAAAATACAGTAAAAATGCAGAAAAGAGCTGATTGGTTGAGCTAGCGGGGGCTTGGCTATCCCGGCCAATCAGAGCGCGAGCTACTTGTCCCATTGTAGTCTATGGAAAGATGGAGGCAATGAAATCTCGGCTCTCAGCACCGTGCGGCATGGAGTGTGATAAAAAAATCCTTTTTATTAGGTGTAAAACATTATCTGAAAAAGAGCTGAAACCTTCTATAAACATAAATCAATCAAATCCCTAACAACGAGTTTATCGCCGAGACCGACGCTACATCAGGAATAGCTATATAGAGAATTGCAGGGAAATACAGTAATTCAAATTTTTTAATCGCTTCTCATTGGTCAGCAGAAACCAACCAATCAGAATAGGAACGAAAGGGAACCATTATAAGCTATGGAGAAGTATGGACCAATCAAATGAAAAGGCGGACAGTTCAAAATACAGTAAAAAAGGCAGAAAAGAGCTGATTGGTTGAGCCCAGGCGGCAGATATGAATCCACCAATCAGATGTAGTGCATCTATTTTGAATGGAGAAAGAAGGGCGTGATAGAAGGGCGCCCTAAAAGTTCTTACTGTCTATGGGAAATATTCTAGTACTGTGATTGGTTGGTGGGAAGAGGAGCTCGTCCTGCTTAGCCAATCAGCGGCTGAGCTACCTTCTCATAGAGTTCTATGGGGAAAAGAAATGCAGAGCGAGCTCTGTTTGTGATTAGCTAAGTTATAAGAGGCGCGGTTATTTGAACCAATGGGAGAGCAAGCGACGCTCTTATGGGTTTTCTATTGCAATCTATAATAAAACTGTACGTGCCCGAAAAAAAATGATAAGACTCCCGAAGTTGTACCGATGTGTTTATAAAATGATCAGTGATATGGGGGTAACTAAAAAAAAAATATTAATTCAATAAATAAATTTTTATTTCTTTATTATCATTAGCCAATGATCAATACTATGGGTGTAACGAACATAAAGAAATAAAAATGAATTTATTGAATTATTATTATTTTTTTTTCGTTACCCCCATATTACTCATTAAGTTGTGCCGATCTGTATATAAAATGAACAATAATATGGGGGTAATAAAAATAAACAAATAAATATGAATTCAATGAATTAATTTTTATTTCTTTATTTACACCCATATTATTGTTCATTGGCTACCGAAAAAAAAATTAACTAATTGAATTCATTTTTATTTGTTTATTTTCGTTACCCCCATATTATTGTTCATTTTATATACACATCGGTACAACTTAATGAGTAATATTATTTGATTTCGGCCATATACAGTTTGATTATAGATTGCATTAGAAAACCCATAAGAGCGTCGCTCGCTCTCCCATTGGTCCAAATAACCAAGCCTCTTTTAACTTAGCCAATCACAAACAGAGCTCGCTCTGCATTTCATTTCCCCATTGAACTCTTTGAGAAGGTAGCTCAGCCGCTGATTGGCTAAGCAGGACGAGCCCCTCTTCCCACCAACCAATCACAGTACTAGAATGTTTCCCATAGACAGTAATAACTTTTAGGGCGCCCTTCTATCGCGCCCTTCTTTCTCCATTCCTAATAGACGCACTACATATGATTGGTGGATTCATATCTGCCGCCTGGGCTCAACCAATCAGCTATTTTCTGCCTTTTTTACTGTATTTTGAACTGTCCGCCTTTTCATTTGATTGGTCCATACTACTCCATAGCTTATAATGGTTCCCTGTCGCTCCTATTCTGATTGGTTGGTTTCTGCCGACCAATGAGAAGCGCTTAAACAATTTGAATTACTCTATTTCCCGGCAATTCTCTATATCGCAATTCCTGATGTAGCGCCGGTCTCGGCGACAAATGCATTGTTAGGGATTTGATTGATTTATGTTAATAGAAGGTTTCAACTCTTTTTCAGATAATATTTTACACTTAATAAAAAGTATTTTTTTTATCACACTCCATGCTGCACGGCGCTGAGAGCCGAGATTTCATTGCCCCGATCGGGCCATAGACTACAATGGGACAAGTAGCTCGCGCTCTGATAGGCCGGGATAGCCAAGCCCCTGCTAGCTCAACCAATCAGCTCTTTTCTGCATTTTTACTGTATTTTGAATGTCCCACCTTTGATTTTGATTGGTCAATATTTCTCCATAGGTTATAATGGGTCTCTGTCGCTCCTATTCTGATTGGCTGGTTTTTGCCGACCAATGAGAAGCGCTTACAGAATTTGAATTACTGTATTTCCCAGCAATTTCAACGATCCTAATTCCTGATGTAGCGCCATTCTAGATTTTTGGAAACTGATTTTATTTTTTTTTATTTTTTTTATTAAATAAGGTTTGAGCTCTTTTTCTGATAATGTTTTACAACTTTATAAAGGCGATTTTTTTGGAATCATACTCCATGTCGCACGGCGCTGAGAGCCGAGATTTCTCTTGCGATCTTCTATATGTTTGCTCTCATGTTCCGTTCTCGCTTCACTTCGCCTCCGCCGGATCATTTAGACCAGAATCAACCAGGTCTGCCTGTCGGAGCTGGCGAGCGCTGCAATGCGCCGCACTTTGCCAACCCGCGATCGTACATGCCTCTGAGTTTTCGAGCACGCCGCGTCCCGCCCCGGAACGCCCACACCGCGCCCATTGCATGCCCCTTCATGCGAGGTGCAGCTGAAAGTGGCGAACGCCTAACATAGCATCCCTGCGTCCGACAGCGGATTCGGGCCGGTGGGGCGCAGGATACGCCAGAAAACAGGCGTAAAGCCCGTTCATACATGTCGCCCAATGTGTCTTGGAGACAGTTAAGTCACTGGGCCTCCCCATCAACCATCTCCTTGTTGACGTGGCAAAATGCTGAAATTCCACCCTCCACATACTCCAGCGATTGTGGCAGCAGCGTAATGCCATTATGCAGTATGAAGTGTCGTGTGACCTGACAAGCAGTGGTGCGGACCTCGGGATGTTGAGCCATAGAGAGTGGAGGGAAGTGTAAGATCTCAGCACTGTCCTTGCCAGTTTTGAAGACGCCACCAAAATGGTCAGTCAGGAAAATGCCATTGTCAGCATGACCATTGTTGTGATATTTTTACTGGAATAAGTGTTAGACATTCTGCTGCTGCAGTTAAAAGCAGTGAAGGAGGAGGAGGCGGACACAGATGTGGACACAGAGCTTTACTCGCCAGAGGATGTAGAAGGCCCAACTTTTTCCTAAATTTATATATCTTCTTTATGCAGTGGTTCAGGGTCCAGGGCAGGTGCAGGACGGCACTTCAGCTTACAGAGTACAGCGCATGAGGGTAGCCAGGGCTGTGGTGACGGTCAGGATGAGGAAGTGGAGGAGGATGATAAGGCAGGGCTGGACACCGACGGTGCCGATTTCCCTTCATTGGTATTAGGTTGGCACAGATTTCAGGAGGTGGAGGAGGAGGAAGAAGAGGAGGAATAACTGTTTAATGCCCCTCGACCCTGAGGCTTTGGAAATTCCGACAGCATCTCACACATGAGTGCTTGAATGCTACATTACCTGCAACATGATCCAGGCATCAAGGCCATCAAAATGAACAGTGTTTACTTGGTGGCCACCCTCCTTGATCCACGTTACAAATCAAAAGTGAGCAAATTCCTTCCACCCAAACAAATTGACAGTAGAATGCAGTTCTTTTATTATGCATCTTTATAATTATCCTACTCCTATATTTGTCACTGATGTCTTACCTACTCCTTTCTCTTCTGCTCTCATCTTCTTAATTGTCCGCTAATTCTCCTATATTCCTATACTTTTATCTACTTATCGTCTCTATTCCCTTGCAGATGTCTCTTGAAAAAGGCACATGCCGAAACGTCGTCTATTGTATGACATCCATACTCTTTGTAAAACACCTGGTTGACTATGCGTGTTGAACTTTGTGCATTCACTTCTTTGACAAAAGTTGAAATTGCTATGCCTGTATATATGTAAATAAACCCCCGTTTTTTTACACCAAATTACCTGTCTGGTGTGCAGTGGATATATATATATTTAAACTATTGACCACTTTTTCCACATTGCACCCAACTACCTATATGTTCCTTAGGTGTGAGTGACCCTTTTTTGTATCTAGACTTCTGTATTTTGGTCTTTACGTATTTTGGTCTGAAGTTTTACGACAACTGTCTGATACAAAGACCTACACACCAATTGATAGAGACCCTATTCCCGTCATCAGCCCATGCATCCAAGATTTAGTGAATCATTATCTTAATTTAAAAATCATTGACGCAAGCACAGCAGAATACTTAATCAACCACTATCCCATCACACCAGTATTCTACATTCTTCTCAAAATTCATAAGAATCCACTTAGACCACCAGGCCGCCCAATCTTTGCCTCTACCGATTCTGTCCTTTCCCCTTTATCAATTTTCCTTGAAAAGATCTTAACGCCTCTAGTTAGGACAACCCCCTCATTCCTACTTGACACTGGAGAATTCTTGAAAAAAATCAAGGAAATATCACCTATATCCGAACCACACATTCTAGTAACCTGGGACGTTACTAGTCTTTACACCTCCATTAACCATTCATTGGGTATTGAAGCAGTTAACAGATTCTTAGACTTACACTCGTTTTCTCCAGATGCTAAACAGTTCTTTTTGGATCTCCTTCAAATCATTCTACACAACAATTTCTTTCTGTTTGCTGACAAATTCTACCTACAATGTAAGGGTACAACGATGGGCAGCAACGTGGTGCCCCCCTACGCCAATATTTTTATGGCTATGTTCGAACAGGACTACATTTACAACAATGTATTTTTTCAATCACACTCTAAACTATGGCTACGTTATATTGATTATACATTCTGTATCTGGACTGGCACAACCTCTTCCCTAATTCAATTCCCCACATACATTAACTCCATTATTCCCGACTTACAATTTACGATCCACCATAGCAACAATAACATTAACTTTCTTGATACTTCCATCTCATCCGATCACAATGGTAATCTGACTTCTGACCTTTACACCAAACCTACAGACCGGAACTCTTTACAACATTAAAAAAGCTGTCACGCACCAAACACCAAGAAATCATTGCCTCGTTCACAATATACCAGGGTAAGCAGGATTGTACAGGATCCTGAAACACGTGATAGACGTTTACAAGAAATGACCTCCAAATTTAGGGAACATAGCTATCCCCCATCCCTCCTTGAGAATAACCTTGCATCTACCAGTACCTCCACCACTATGACTAGACCAACTGAACCCAGGCAACGCATCCCTCTGATCCTAAAATATCACCCCTTTTCACACAAAATACACAACATTGTCCAGAAACATTGGACAATACTCTCCCATTCATATTCTCAAATAATAGAATTTCAACACCCACCCCTACAATGTTTCAAAAGGAACAGAAACATAAGGGACCATCTAGTCAAGGCTAATTTCGGCTTAATGAAACCCAGAACAAGACAAACCTCCTTTTCTACCACTAGACGGGGTACTTTTCCATGCTTAGGATGTGCCCAATGTTCCTCTGTTACAAAAGGCGAATGCTTTACACATCCCCTGACCGGTCACAAATACCCTATAAAGGGTTTCTTCACTTGCAGATCCAGTCATGTCATCTACTTACTTAAATGCCCGTGCGCACTGGCCTACGTAGGCCAAACTTCTCAATCGGTTAAAGATAGAGTCTCTAAGCACAAATCCACCATAAGATGCAAAGAGACTCTATTACCCATCTCGTTTCATTTTGTTCAACAGCATCATCAACCCTCACAGCTAAGGTTTCAGGTAATTGAACATGTTCCTCCGCCACGTAGAGGTGGCAATCTCACAGCCACCCTACTCCAAAGAGAACGGTTTTGGATCCATACCCTATCGACATTGGAACCTTCCGGTTTGAACCGTGAATATGATGTGAAATACTGATGTTTGATTACGTCTTTGTAACATGTTATCCTTCTTGATTATTCTACTGATATTCATTATTAAGATCCTTTTATGATTTACTAATCATAGTGCTCTATGCACTTATATTCCCTTTACATGTATCATGTCCATTCTTATTTGGTTCCCAGTTATTATTGTAACTTCTCTTATGAGTTAATCTGTTTATTTTATTGCAGATCAAATGACCTGTCACTAGTGTTGAGCGATTATTATCGACAAAGATGAAATCTGCACGGTTTTTATGTTGATCAGATTTTTTCGATCAAGGGATAATTTAGGTTAAGATCTGCGCTTAAACTATTAATATCGCGCCATTTTCGGCTCTTCCTGTCATTTTGGCAGCCAGCAAATCAGCTTAGAGAATAGAGCAGGGTGAGCTGTGTGTGCGATGTCATGAATACACCACATGTGTATAGTTGCGATTGGCTGGAAAAATCACATGACCTCGTTTTACATAGAACAGCCCTTCCTGTTCTGCCTCAGTGTGTGTCAGCGTCTCATAGCATTAGGACGTGCGCTCTGCCTCTGTCCAAACAGCTCAGCAAACAGCTCAGCGAAATTATTCTATTTAATAATAATAATAATAATAATCTTTATTTCTATAGCGCCTACATATTCCGCAGCACTTTACAAATTCAAGGGTAAACATACAGTCATTACACATTAAAAGTACTTACAAATGAGACACAAGGTGTGAGGGCCCTGCTCGTGAGAGCTTACAATCTATTAGGGTGTATGGGTGAAACATACGGTAAGAAGTGCCAAGTTTACAATGGTCCAGCCATGTTTCATAAATAGACAGCTATACTTTTAGCTGTGAACCTTAGAACTTAGTTAGATTAGAGATTGGCAGATTTTAGGTAGTTAGGCTGAGAATTTTAAAGGAGCATCTAGCCCTGTAAGGTCACGGAGGGAGTGTGTGTGGGTGTGGGGGGGGGGGCCCGGGCGAACACAGACAGACAGACCGGCTCTTTAAAGGATACTGGATCTTGTGCATCCAGACTTAGTGTAGACATTGCATTGCCATAGCTTTTTATTAACAGTTTTCTGTTGAGATATTACTTGGATGTTGGGCAGCCTGAACTTATATTAGTATACAGATCTTTTCTAGTAACTGCAGGTCTATTTGATAGGTGCAAAACTCCACTTTTATTATCCGTATACATTTCAGATAGCTGTTTTTTTTAAATTTTGGCCAGTCAAAGCTTTGTTGATAGAGGTACCTTGCACTTAAATTTGAATCCAGCAATTTTGTCGGCACCGCAGGTGTATTTTTAGGTGCAAAAAATACCGTTTATTATCCGTATACATTTCAGATAGGTGTTTTTTTCAATTTGCCGCAGTCCAGCTTTTTTGATAGAGGTACCTTGCACTTAAATTTGAATCCAGCAATTTTGTCGTCACCGCAGGTGTATTTTTAGGTGCAAAAAATACAGTTTATTATCCATATACATTTCAGATAGGTGTTTTTTTCAATTTGGCACAGTCCAGCTTTATTCATAGAGGCACCTTGCAATTAAATTTGAATCCAGCAATTTTCTCGTCACCGCAGGTGTATTTTTAGGTGCAAAAAATACCGTTTATTATCCGTATACATTTCAGATAGGTGTTTTTTTCAATTTGGCGCAGTCCAGCTTTGTTGATAGAGGCACCTTGCACTTAAATTTGAATACAGCAATTTTGTAGTCACCGCAGGTTTCATAGTTTCATAGTTTCATAGTTTGTAAGGCTAAAAAAAGACAAGTCGTCCATCTAGTTCAGCCTGTTGTGCTAAGGTGTTGATCCAGAGGAAGACAAAAACCCCCAATGAGGTAGAAGCCAATTGTCTTCATTTTGGGAAAAAATTCCTTCCCGACTCAAGCTTTGTTGATAGAGGTACCTTGCACTAAAATTTGAATCCAGCAATTTTGTCGTCACCGCAGGTGTATTTTTAGGTGCAAAAAATACCGTTTATTATCCGTATACATTATAGATACGTGTATTTTTCACTTTTGGTCAGTCAAGCTTTGTTGATAGAGGTACCTTGCACTTAAATTTCAATCTAGCAATTTTGTTTTGCTTTTAGGGATTTGAAAATAGCTGTGATTTGCCGTCTTTCAATAAGAGACTTTCCAAAACTCTTCCATACCTTCTCAAATTTTTATCTTTCTGAACATGGAGCGAAATTCAGGTAGTAAGCGAGCAAAGAGGGAGGTAATACATGGAGGTAGAGGAACGAGAGAAGGTGCTCCTTCCAGTGCTGGCGACAACATGCATGCCAACGGATCGTCGGTTGCAGGACCGTCAGGCCTGTCATAGCTGGGTCAGGGCCCTGTGAATCTCAGTAACGAAAAGCGTCGCCAATCTGTTCTTCAGTGGTTAATGCAACCTGCATTCAGCAGTCTTAACTCCTCTTCCTCCCAGTCACGGTCACAAATGTCGTCATCAGCATCATCAGCATCCGTCCAACATGAAGCAGCCCAAATGTCAACTCGTGCACCCACCACTGTGGATAATCCATTTTCTGAAGACCTCTTTGATGACAAAATGCGGTTGAGGTCAGAAGTCAAGTTGAAAGATCAAGAGGCAAAAGAGGATGATTTTCTCTGCTCTGACGCCCAGTTACTGATGCCATCAGAGGAGGAGAAGGAAGCCGGTCAATCGGTAAAAATCCCGGGCGGTCGGCAACGCCTTGCAGTCCCTCTTGCTTGTAGCCCGCAGTTCCTGGATGCAGAATGTCAGACCGACGAAGTCACCTGTGTTGATGATGATGATGATGACGACATTGCGGATCCAACGTGGTCTTTTCAGCCGACTTTAGCGCTTCATCACTGGACGAGGAGGAAGACGAGGGGGGAGTGTCCGTACGGGTCCCGCCTCACAATGGGCGAGGCGGTCGCAGAAGTCGGCGGATATGATTCCGCCAGCCACGGGCAGCGCAAACCGCTCCTCGCTTATCGCCGTCAAAAAAGGTCCAGGACCTCTCAAGCCTGGGCCTTCTTTGAGCAAGCCTCTGATTCACCCAGTGATGTCATATGCCGCCTTTGCCTTAAACGCATAAGTAGAGGCAAGAACCTTAGGTGTTTAACCACCACCAACATGTCTAGTCACATGCAGCGAATGCATGAGTTGAAATGGAGGCGACACTTGGCCAAAAAAGGCCAGACCAACGCCGGGCTTCCAACCACTGTCACACCTTCTGTCCCGCCTCCTCCTCCTTCTCCGCCACCACCAAGCGTTCCTCAGCTGCCCATGTCTCTCAGAGTCATGATCAGGGATCAGCCTCCGCTTCAGCCTCCACCGTCGCCCGAGTACCACCAGCACCACCAGAGACCCATTCTACCCCTTCTCCTTCCACCAGTTTGATGACCTGCACGCCGTACAGCGGCCAGTCTAGCAGCCAGCCTTCTGTCTTCCAGGTTTGGGAGCAGAAGAAACACTTTAACCCAAACCATCCCAAAGCCAAAAGCCTGAATGTCGGCATTGCCAGGCTTTTGGCCTTGGAAATGTTGCCTTTCCATCTGGTGGACACAGATGGGTTCCACCACGTCATGGCCCTTGCCTGCCCCCAATACCAGATGCCGAGCAGGCATTTCTTTGCCAGAAAAGCCGTCCCTGCCCTGGCCAGCCACGTGTCATCTAAAATTTCAAGTGCGTTGTCTGCATCTGTGGCCGGAAAAGTCCATCTGACCACCGACACATGGACAAGTAAGCACGGCCAAGGTCGCTATATCTCTGTGACAGCTCACTGGGTGAGCTGGGTGGATGTTTCTGGCGGTGATGGTGGCTCTCAGGCTCGGCGCACGCTCTTCAAAAGCGCAGGGATGGTGCAGGGTTCTTTCGCCAAGGTCCTCTGGTGGCATCACGTGCCCAGAGAAACCAGGCCGTGTTGACATTAATCTGTCTTGGAGGACCGTCCACACACAGGTCAGGAGCTGTGGATGGCTCTCCGCATGACGCCGAACGCTGGCTGGGTGCCACGAACCTTGTGCCAGGCAAGGTGGTGTGCGATAAACGGGCTGAAATCTGCTGGCCGCCCTTAAGATCGGTAGGCGGAGCACACCTTCCCTGCCATTCTTTGAACCTTGTCGCCCCAAAAATTTTCTAAAAGCTACCGGGTTTGGACTGCCTGGGGAAGGTGAGGTCTGAGTTTGCACTTCCCTTGCCCCCTGCTTCGTCCGTTGGCTGCTTTGCAGCGTCACCCGGGCCTCTTTTGTTTTTTTGTTGCCGTGGCACCGCTGGAATTCCACCCCCCCACTGCTCCATTGGGGCGCACCAATGCCATTCCCCCAGACGAAGTGACACTGGCCTGACAAGAGCGGGCGGATCTGGGGGTTGAGCCACCGAGAGTGGGGCAGGGAAAGGCTTGCCCACCCTTGAATTTGAAGAAGCCCCCCAAAATGGTCATGTGGAAATGCCCTTGTAGCATGGCTTTGGGTGATCTTAGTTTGGAACGATTTTGGGACACTCTGAAAAACAGGTCCCGCCAGGACGGAGGAGGAGAGGGACACAGATCGGAAGGGCCCTTTTTCCGTCAAACCCGGCCCGCATTTCACAATTTATCGGTCTTCTTTGGGCAGGGATTCGGGGAAAGGGGGGCTAGTGCAAGGGGGATCAGTTCAGGATGCATTATTCAGCAAGTGGGGGCTTGTTGAGCTGTCCCAGGAAGGGAGGAGGGGAGGTTTTCCCTAGACACCGACGTTACCGACGTCCCCCCTTGGAAATTTGGGGCGGAGGAAGATGGAGTCATTTCTATGCCCCTCGCCCCAGAGGCTTGGGAAATAAGGATTCTCTCACATGGTCCCTTGGATGTCCATTTCCCCCAAACATGACCTCGCATTAGGCCATCAAAAGAACAACATTTACTGGGTGGCCCCCCTAAGGACCCCCCGGTAAAAACAAAACTCAGACTTCCTTCCCCCCACCCAAAAGAGGTAAAATGCGGGAAAATGGAGACTTGCTGTTTGATAAACTGGAACATCGTTGTGTCTCTTCCGTTCCTCAAATGTCACGATGGAACAACATCAGCGACGGCAGGTAGGTGCCAAGTGCGTGAGGCACAGAGACGAAAAGGGTGGCAGAACCTAAGGGGGGACCTCTGGCAATTTTTTTTCCCCACCCACCAAACGCATAAAAATGGGGCCCCAACACCCAACACACAGAGCCATTTAAAAGATCGGGTGCAGACATTGCGTCTCAACACGATGTTTTTGTATGTGTTCCGGCCCCAATGGACTTCGGGTATCCAAATGGAGAATGGCCTGGCCGCGGCAATAGAGGTGTTGTCCTCCCCAGCCCCAGCGTATTTAGGCGGACCTTCAGACGTGGAGGAGTCATTACAGACAAACGACCGGCTTTCCAAAATAATTGGATGTTTGACTTCAAAAGATGAATCGGGAGGATCTGATGATTTTTGGGGCCCCCAATTCCCAAGGGTCCCCGTTTAGTTGGGGTCTACTTAAAAACATAAATGGCCCTCTTGAAAACTTTTTTTTAAAAATGATCTTTCTTACGAATTTTATTTCTTTTCCCAAACTTTTTGTTTGGTTTTGCTGTGAGGAGAATGTAAAAACAAAAGGTTTCGAAAAACACCATTTTCCCATTTACATTTTATCTTAGAATTTTTCGCATTGTAAATGGTTTTTGAGGCATGTTGTGTGAGTCGCTATAATTTGGCCTTTTGGGAACAGAAATGGGGCTTTAAGTGGCATTTCCCTCACAATTTTTAATGTGGCTGAGAAGGGTCAAATTTAAAATTTTTTGGGATATGTTGCTGTGATACAGCAAAAAATCATGGTTTTGGAACGAAATGTGGCTTTTAAGTGGCATTTATCCTAAAAATTTTTTAACAGTGGGAGAATCTTTTTTTAAAATTTTTGTGTTATGATGCGTGAGATACAGCTTCTTCCCTTTTGGGCAGAAAATGGGTTTTAAGTGGCATTTTTCCCACAATTTTTAAAGGGGCTGAAAGTCATTTTTTAATTTTTTGGGGTATGTTGTTTGAAATCAGAATTTCTACGGGTCCTATTAAAAAAAAAATTTTTTTTGTTTCTAACAGACTTTTGGGTTTTAAAAATTGTAAAAGTGGTCAAGGGTAGTTTTGAATTTTTGGGGGTTTTGCTGTGACTGCACCCTTCTACGGTCCTATTATAAAAAAAAAATGTTTCTAACAAATTTGATTTTACAATTGTCAAAAGTGGTTTGGGGTCTGTTTGAATTTTTGGGGGATTTTGGTGAAATGCAGCCAGATACAGGTCCTATTGTAAAAAGGGGGTTTAACAGACATTTGTTCTTAAAATTTGTAAAGAGTGGTCAAGGGTGATGGTGCTTAAAAAACAGGAATAGGATGAACTGTTTTGGACCCCCATATTCAAAATGACTTGTTTTTGCAAGACTTTAAATAGCTAGCAATCCCTATATTGAACAACCCCTGTAATCAATTAAAAAAAGGGAACAAAGACTGGGAATTTCCCCATCATTTAAAAATGTGTTTTCTGTTTTTAAAATATTAAAAAATTGCATGTAAAAATGTGGTAAAAAAAAATTCCTCTAAAATTGTACAAGGGAGGTACAGGAAATTGACCAGATTATGTTATTAAAGGGGAAAGGAGTTGGGCAGGTGAGAAAAAGAAACAGAAAATTTTCCCTCCAGATTGAGTAAAAGAAAAAAAGAATCCCAAGAAAAAGGGCACCTGGGTGGAACAAGACGTTAAACCAGTATTTCCAAGTGAAGTCAATTGGTCCGCACTATCGGGGGCAAGCGCTACCCAGGGCTTGCGGTATGAGGAAGGCTGGAGGTCAACCCCACACTTCCGCTTCCCCATTGCTTCCCGATGTTTTTGTTTTCTGCTTAATGGCATTTTTACCGTGTTAATGATACAGACGCCAGTGGGCTTCACCACACCATGTAACTCCCCCCTGGGAGCTAACTGGTGTTAATAGAGGGCAGCGCTAGTGGGGCTTCCGCACCCTGTAATCCAGCCCCCGGGTGTGAACCTGGTGTTAATAGAGCAGAAAGTAGCCCGGGGTCTCACCCCACCCATAGTAAGTCTGGCCCCCGGAAATGGACCCCATGTTTAAAAATGGTGACGGCAGCCTGGCTTTCACGTAGGGGAATCAGGAAGTTAAATTTTTTCCCAAAAAACTTGAAAAAAGGTGATTTCGTGAGGTTAAGTTATAAAAAGGGAAGGGCGGAATAAATTGCCAAATTTGGGGGCAAAATTTTTTTGGGGGGAGTCACATGGGGTGCATATTTGATTCCCGGGAGTTTGTATCAATCACTGAAAAAGGGTTTGGAGGAAAAAAGAAGCCATTGAATTGATTGTCTGAATCACTCTCAGAAGTCAGTAGGGCAAATGTCTCTTCCAACTAAAAAGAGTTTTGGGGATGATAAGGACATTTTTATTACTTATGGGGTGTGCGGACCCAATAACACAATTACACGTGTAAAAATACCTTAAAAAACTGCAGGGAGGGGTGTATGTTGTATGTTATCACACTTGAAAAAAAAGCAAAATGATAATAATGTAAAAACTATAAATAAAACTTCCCTAAATAAATTCTGTAAAAAATGCCGTTACCAAAAAATATACTAAATGACAGTCACTGTACAAAATTGCATTTGTGCCACTTTGTGATCTGTGGATCAAAACGGTTTTAAGGGTCATGCTGTGGCCGGGACGATATAGTCAATGTCCAGTTCCCAAATAAAATGGTGGTTGGAAAGACTCTTTTCCGGCACTTTTTAATTGTGGGTCAGACAGGTTTAATGGTCATACTGTGGTACAGAAAAAGGGATAGTCAATGTCCAGTTCAACTAAAATGGTGGTTGAAAACTCCTTTTTCGGCACTTTTTAAAACTGGGGGTCATGCAGGTTTGGGGGTCAGGGGGTGGCCCAGGACAGGTATAGTCAATGTCCAGTTC
The DNA here is from genome assembly GCA_025379985.1 of Phyllomedusa bahiana. Taxonomy (NCBI): domain Eukaryota; kingdom Metazoa; phylum Chordata; class Amphibia; order Anura; family Hylidae; genus Phyllomedusa; species Phyllomedusa bahiana. Next base: position 61,106 of record JAODAL010023010.1, read on the forward strand.
AAGTAAAATGATGGTTCAAATCATACTGCTTCTGGCACTTTTTTAAATTTGTGGGTGATGCAGGTTCAAGGGTCATGCTGTGGTACAAGACAGGGATAGTGAAAGGTCTGTGACTTCTTTTCTGTGGCTTTTATAACCTAATTGTGTTGCCAGAGATGTAGCATGTATCCATTTGACTGTTGTGGATGTTAATTCCAGTTTCTCTATCCCTGTTTGGGTGTAATAATGAAGGTGTTGTTCTCTCCCATAGACTTTAATGGTCAACGGCGATAATCTATTATCGACTATCGGAAATCGTCTTGATAATTGCCGATATCGACTATCGACCCTATGACGATAGTCAACGTAATCGCTCATCACTACCTGTCACCCCAGTATGGTAATATATATCTACCTTGCTCACTTTACTTATTCTCCTTTATTTTTTCACCTTTGTCTTCTCCTTTGGTTTTTGTGTTCTCTCTTTCCTGTGTTTACCCCATATTGCTTGGTTGTCTTAGCTTCCTTAATATCTCTTTATACCATTCCTCATGGTTACCCTTCTCTTTTTATTCCCCTCTTATACATTTGGTATTAACCCTTCGCCACTACCAGTCTGGCATCTTTTCCTCATTGTTCCCCTATTACATACTTTCTTTCCATACACTTTTCATCCCCCTACTTTCTTCATATACCTACTGCTTCTTCATTCTATTATTTCTCTTTCTTCTTTTCCATTCTTCTTTATCAGCGCTCCGTTTCTTCTCTAGTGCGCATGCGCAACGTCCTGAGCATGCGCGGTTTCCCGCTTTTTGCCCTTACCCTTACCACCTTCTTACTTCCTACTGCGCAGGCGTAGCCTTCCGCGATTGCGCGGGCGTCTATTTCCGGACGCTCGTGCAGCCGGTCATTCATCGGCATAGCACAGCAGCCTCCGGACGCCACGCATCTCGCTCCTATCCTCAGGTAAGCCTTTTTCTCCCTGACAGGGCTCTCTCACTCCTGTTTATACTCATACTCACCTTATATATATTTTTCCACAGCTCTTACTAGCTTATTTCCTGGCCATCCCCAGCGTGCCACCAGAGCCTCTGACACTTTCTCCTTTTTGGTAATTACTCCTTCCACGATTCATTTTACCATCTCTTTCATCCCACCTATTTATTATATCTTACCTACACCTTTGCTTTTAGGTTACAGTATACACCCAGACCTATAGGCGATCTGTATATGCCACATTCCTCATGTTCCTATAGTGGGTGAGATATACTCTACCTTGTGTTTTATTTTTTGCTCTTATCTCAATTCTCTTTCCATCTTCTCTCATTGTTCTTTTATTATGCATCTCTATTATTATCCTACTCCTATATTTGTCACAGATGTCTTACCTACTCCTTTCTCTTCTGCTCTCATCTTCTTACTTGTCCGCTAATTCTCCTATATTCCTATACTTTTACCTACTTATCGTCTCTATTCCCTTGCAGATGTCTCTTGAAAAAGGCACATGCCGAAACGTTGTCTATTGTATGACATCCATACTCTTTTATAAAACACCTGGTTGACTATGCGTTTTGAACTTTGTGCATTCACTTCTTTGACAAAAGTTGAAATTGCTATGCCTGTATATATGTAAAAACCCCCGTTTTTTTGCACCAAATTACCTGTCTTGTGTGCAGTGGATATATATATTTAAACTATTGACGGCTTTTTCCACATTGCACACAACTACCTATATGTTACTTATGTGTGCGTGACCCTTTTTTTGTATCTAGTGCTCATTGACCAACTCGAGCCATCTGTTGTGTTTTCTTCACGTTCTAATGTCACGGTTGAACAATGTCAGCAACGTGACAGCAGTAGAATGGCAAGTAGCCGTAGCAGCAGCAGCAGGTAGTGTGGCAAAAGCCTACTGGGTGACATGTGGCAATTGTTATTTACCACCTCACCAATGCCTGTAAGGCAGGGCAGCATTCACAGAGACCACCTTAAGACCATGCGGCTCAATCCCGATGTTTTTGGACTTGGTCCGGACCCAATCAACTTCTTGGTGTCCAAACTGGATGACTAGCTTGAGCTTGCTAGGCACGCCATAGAAGTTTTATCCTGCCCAGCAGCCAGCATTATCTCGGAACACACATTCAGCACAGCTATCTGGGTGATAACTGTGCTGTGGAACTGAATGTGGAACGTTTGACATTTATCAAAATGAAACAAGCATGTTGCCCCGGTTGCCGATGTCACCGACTAGTAAACTGTAGCACGTCTTCTTTACAATGTGAAATACACATTAGACATTGAAAAAATCAGTGGTTCTATTGAAAAAAATCTTCTTCTGAATACTTCTTCATAAAAAAATTTATTCTGAGTGTCCAAAAGGTCATTTTTGCTGGTTTTGGGGTCATGCCACTGTAAAAAGACACCAATAGTAAAAGGGCCCCATTGAAAAAAAATTTTTTTTAAAAATCATTTTCT